>VXAC01004913.1:282403-417477 GCA_013399225.1 Rhipidura dahli
CATGGGGGCGGGAAGGGGCCCCGCCGGTGGCCGGCAGCAAAGAGACCGCGGAGCCGGGCAAAGCCGAGCGGAAGGCGGAGGGGCCGCCGGCGGGAGCAAGCAGCGCCGGCCGGGCCGGGCGCTCCGCGTCCCCGCGCTGTTCCCCCGCTGGCGGGGACACACAGCTGGCGGGGACAGGGCGGCGGCTCTCCCCGGGATGCCAATAGCCGCCTTCCCCGGCAGGTCCGTGCAGTTCAGAAAACGACGAAGGACGGGAAAAAGAGAGAAAATGAAAAAAAAATACATATTTTTAAAAATCACACAGACACATACCCAGAGAAAAACTCCCACAACAAAACAAACCGCCAGTCTAAACAAAAAAGTTCAAAACAACAACAATGCACCCCCAACCTACAGAGGCCAACTCTCATTTACCTTTCGTGGCCGGGAAGGTCGCTGTGGTTCTCCTTTCTGGCGGGATGGGGTCTCCTCGGAGATCCCCGTCTCGTCTGCTCCGTCTGTCCCCTAGAAGGACACAAAGCGCGTGTACCCCGCGGCGGCCCCCACGCACACGCTCCCCGCGGCCGGGGCTCGGCCTCGCAGCCGGCCGGGACCCCCCGCCCCCGCCATATAAGGCGCTCCGGGAAAGCCCCGTAGGACCCGCCGGTGCCAAGCGATGTCCCCGACACTTTGGGTCACCCAACCCCGCCTCAGCTCCTCAAACACCGGGAAACCCTCCTTCTCCAGCAACGCCCTGCTGGGTTTGGTGTGTTTTCTGTTATTGGGGATTTTTTGTTGGTGTTTTTTTTCCCCTGAGGGTATATACTGAGGCTGAGCTCAGCCAGCCCCTCCGACGTGCTGGGAGGAAGCCTCCCAGCCAGCTGGGCCTCCTCGGTCACCCCAGAGCCGCGGGAGCCCCAGCCCTGGCGAGCCGAGGGTCAGGCGCTCGGCCGGAGCGGCGGGGTGGCCGAGACGCGTCTGTGCTGGGTGTAGGAGTCGGGCTGGATGGAGTCCTCCCTTACACGGACATTTGATTTAAATCTGCCTCCGGGGAAATGCAAATAAATAACTTAATCGGGAGGAGGGGGGACGAAAAAAAAAAATCAAAATGAGATCCAATCCCAAAGCTGACAGGAGCTACAGACACTAAATACGTGTAGGGATGGGAGAAAGAGCATAAGTAAATAAATCTCGGTTACTTAATTGAAAGGCAGAAGCGAGCCCTTTGTGTACACAGGGCTTCAGGGAGAGGAAAGCCAGAGCACGGGGAAAGCGGGGGGAGCTCAGGGGCTCCCCTTGGCCCTGCCGGCGGGAGATTTACCTTCGCCCGGCCGTCTCCCCCATCCAAAGAAAGACGAAAAGAAATAGAAAGAAGCGTTAGGAGAAGCCCAGTCAGTGGGGCGAAAGGCTGAGCGGCACGGAGCGCTGTCCCGCTGCGGGGAGGCAGCCAGGCTTCGCCGCGGCGCCGGGCAGCAGTGGGAGCGGGACGCACTCGCAGCACCGGCGGCAAAAGGGCGACAAGACTGGAAAGGTGCAAATAAAACTGGTGAAAAGAAAACACTTTTTTTTTCCTCCCATCTGCAAATATCCTGTGCTGCTTGAGGAGTGCTGCGGAATGAAAGAATAGGGCTTTTTAGTGGGGTAATAAAAGAAAGGTTGACAGTGGTTTGGAGTTTTCTTTCAAACGAGGTGCCTTGGCAAGTGTATTTGCACGCGTTTCTCTGCATACAAGCCAAAGGATCAAACGGGACCTCCAAAATCAGTTTTATTTAATTATTTGGGGACAAAGCTGAAACATTGTCATTCCAGCCTAATATGATAATCGGCTGAAAACGAATCTCAAGAAAAGTCTTTTTGGTGTCTCATATACAACCACAAGTTTTTCTCCCTGCATTTATAATCAATGCCCAGTAAGTCCCCAAATGCAGAGGATAATGCACATGATTGAGCCCTTTCCTTGGAACTGTGAATATATTCACAGTGCACTTCTTTGAATAATTTAGCTCTTTAACTTCAGAGGATACATAATGCCAAAGGATTCTCTGATATTACACATGCTTTCATGTAAACACATACAAATCAATCTTAGTCCTTCTGTTAATCCCTCGTTTACCCACAGTAATAACAACTGTGATTAACAGCTCCAATTTTATATCTGATAGTGTTTTCCACATGAAAATACACTGATGACCTGCAGTTTGCAGTTTTCAGTGTTATTACCACATGCAGAGCAGCTCTTCTCAAACATGACCTTTCAGGTACCTCTCTCCATGGTATCAAGGGGATCCTTTCCCCACCAATCCCAAATTTGTTTGCAA
This sequence comes from Rhipidura dahli, assembly GCA_013399225.1. NCBI lineage: Eukaryota > Metazoa > Chordata > Aves > Passeriformes > Rhipiduridae > Rhipidura > Rhipidura dahli. The sequence continues at coordinate 284,701 of VXAC01004913.1, forward strand.
CAAGTCAGCCTCTTCCTGGACACTGATTCCTTTCCATAAAAAACATCAGGCTGGTAATTCCAACGACAGTACAACCTGCTCCATTCAGCTGCTCCTGTTAAGAAAAAGAAAAGCATTCTGTTAACAGATCTGTCCTGAAATTCGATGTGCACATACATATATTTCTAACAAATATGTTATGAAAACCAGTGTTTTTTCATATGTTAAAATAATGTTTTTTCTGATACCTCTCTTGTACATTGTGGATGCAGTCAGAAATGTCTTTTACAACTGGTGTGCAGTATTCTTTCAGGTACATATCTGGGTTGAAAAGGGCCTGTTTAGTGTCACCAACACTATCTAGAGTCATGCATACACTGCTAATCAGATAGCATAAGTGCAGAAATCAATGGCCTCTCAGCTTACTCTAGGCCATTGCAACCATGACTGTAGAAAGTCTGAAAAAATAACTATTACCTTCATCTACTGTCATACTGTCATTATTTCCTGCTATCTGAATTTTCCAGCTACCAGAAATAGGGTTTTGAAAATGCAGTTTTCATACAGAAATATGAAGCTGATAAAATAATAACAAAAAAATTTAATTTAGTTTTAGAAAAGATGTACCCCCTCTCATGAGATGTGAAATTGAAAATATTTAAGATGTCTAAAATTTTTTTAAAAATATTATTCTTACTCAAGAACATTCTTCTTACATTCTAACTTTTAAAATTAAAGTGTGGATTTAATTTTCAGTTCATTTTTAAGGTTTAGTTATGGAAATGTTGTCAGACTACTTGGTGCACAGACAGCTACAGACTCCAAGAGATCCCATTGGTAACTTCCAGTCTTCCTAAGGGATCATAGCAGCAGTTTTTCAGTAGTTAGCAACATTAATCAGTAGTCTACACCCCACAGTTTAAAGCAGTGAATGGGTAAGGTAAACACATATAAATCTTTATGTCTTACAGAGAAATCTTGCATTTGTCTGTCATATGAAAGGGGAAAAAAAAATGAATGTGAAGAAAGCCTTTTGAGGCTCTATTTTCAATATGGGAAGTTTCCACACCAGCCCTAACACTAGAAGAGAGAGTGGCTGAAGCCCTGGCTGCTGTGGGTGAGAATTAGCTCTTGGGCAACTGAAAAGGGCAAGGTCAACAGAACACTCACAGCAGAAATTTTATGCCTCAGGAAGAAGTCAAGAGAGACGTGGCTACTTGTGAGTAATTGTAGTGTCAATCTGGCTATCCAAAATACTTAGTTTTCCCTCATATTTTTTGGGAGGCCAGTTGGATTGGCCTTGAGCCCCTGTCAGTGGTACCAGGTGGTCCCTTCTGCTGTGTGTGATGCAATGGCAAATCTGGGCACAGGACACGGCAGGAGGTTTCCTGCCAAATCAGGAGTGGGTTTTATGGCTTATTTCTCAATGTAATCTGATCTGCTTCCTCACTTTGTCTGTTGGTACCATTGTGGTTTCTCTTCTTGCATCTGCAGTACTTAAATATACAGAGAAAGAGGGATGAAAGTTTGAGAATAAGCAAAATAAGTGTCCATTTTAAGGGCTGGACACTCACTGTTCTCACCTTCCTGAAGTCAGAAAACCTCTTGATTTGAGGCAGCACTTGCTACCTAGATACTGGAGGGCTGATTCATAAAATGGTTACATAAGAACTTGCAAAATAAAAAGACACAGCCCTGCCCTCCATATTTACACTGGCCAGAGGGTGGGGTTTTATCATCTAGCTGCATCCTTGCTCTGGACTCTTTCTTTCTGCTCTGAAACTTCTTAGCCAGACTGAGACCCAAGATCGTTGCCTGAGGTTATGCTGCCGAGAAACCCAGGGGCAGCTATTCCATGTCACAGCATGCAAACTGGAAGAAGCAGAGCAAAAGTTGGGCTGTGTGTTCCAGAGAAGGACTGAGGTGCTCTGTGAGTGCTGTGGAACCTTGGGCAGCACCAACGGCAGCTGGACAAGCAATTGCAGCCCTGCTTTTGGAGAGAAAATTCAGAGGACCAGATGGCAGTCAATCAGAAGAGCTGAGATCTAAACAAAAACCTTAAACAAAACAACAAAACAAAACAAAGCCGAAAAAAAAGCCCAAACTACATACAGGGAAGAAGTCTTTTGGAGTAACACAGATTTCATTGAGAAGCATTTAAAAAAAAAAAAAAAAAAAGAGTCTGCCCGTGGTGTCTCATTCTATTTCAAAGGGCACATTTTACCAGGTACCTGCACCAAAAATACCACAAAACATTACCTAGCTTATTCAAAAAGCCACTAAGGGAAAAAAGGAGCTTTCTTCAAGGGGAGTTTGATGTGCTGTTTAGCCTGCTCTGTCATTTTTCTTGTCTCTCTTCATAATCTCTATGCAACCCAGAAACAGCCAGTAAAAAAAGAGAGACCCTCTGCTTGTTTAATTACTTCCTGAAAATTTGACAACTACTACTTCGGTCTCATTGGATAATCTACTTTTAAATTACCTAGTCTTTCAAAGACAGCATAATTTGAGTACATTTACTTCCCTAGCTATACATCATGCCTATCAAAATTAAATGCTTCCAACATACCAATGCAGTGTTTAAACATTTCACTTTTGTAATACATTTAGCAGTAAATTTAACTTTTTAACAGATTCTCATACCTTTAGCAGCAAAGCAGAGTTAGAAGTAGATTCTTTTTTCTGAGGAGGAAGTAAAATTATGTAAAAAATTATAGAAGTTTATAAAATGCAAAGCTTCTCCTCAAATTTCATGGTAATTAAAATGCTTTTCTTTTTTCCTGCTTAAGAAAAAGACTATTTTATTAGTACAACTAATCTGAACTCAGGCATAACTCACTGAGTTTTCATTTTTGCTCTGCATATAATCAAAATTACAAATGTTATGTTGAAAGAATTCACATGATTTTCCTCTGAATTTCTTTTAAGACCTTTTTTTCAGAACAATAAAATTATTTAACAGGGATCTAGAATAAATGGTTTAATGTACTCCTTTAGCAGACTATTCAACTGCCGTTTTAACTGGTGAATATGACGGGTTTTAGAAATTCTGTTTTTCTGTGATCTATATGATTATTCCTGCTTCTATATCAGAAAACCAAAAGTTGTCTTAACAACACGTATTGATTGTCACCAAAATATGCAATAAGCACGTATTCATGGTGAGGTCTCTGCAGGGTGTGGGTGTTTTTCAAAGCTGAAAGACTACCCCACACAGTACTAGGATTCCTCCTGTAGAGAAACGGGAAGTGAAAAGCAGCCACACAAACAGACCTCTCTCCCAGATATTAGCATTGCTTTTGAGCATTCCTCTCTCAGGAAATGCTGAATTTGAGGTTGTTTCTTTTTCGTTTTGCTTGTCTGTGGTGACACATGTCAATAACCCTATTTTTAAATGAGAGCAGTTTTAATTGCAGAAATGCATGCAGATCTCGTGGTGGATCCTGTTGGTATATGCACCACATGTGTGTGGATGCAAGCAAGCCAGAAGACTGTCTACAGCACATGTGCACGTCAATCCAACATGAGCAAAACCAAAAGCAAAGGAGGCAAAGAAACAGCACGTAAAAAAAAAAAAAAAAGAAAAAGAAAGAACCCCCCCTTGCTTCTAAATCATCACAAAGACTGCAATATCCTGTTATCTGTTGTAGTAAATTCATATACAAAAATAAAGAAACAAATGTTGCCCTTCTGTGAAGGGAGATAAAAAAAGATTGATTCTTCAAAAAGAAAAAAATCCAAACAGAGGAGTGAAAAAATACTTTGTTTTAGGCTATACTCAAGAAAAGCACAGACTGACTGACATAATATTTAAGCAGCCCAAACCTCTTGATACTGCCTGTTGAAGCTGTCTTGGGGAGCAAACACTGTAGACATGAGATGAAAGGCAAGTAAAAGCCACTGTTTATCTGGTTGACACAAACCTGTTTCTAAACCGTGACACTGACCTAGCCAAGATAAGATTTCTATGCTGATCTTATTTCTTTCCTACTACAGAGCTAAAAGGAACTAAAATACCCCAAATGAATATACTTTTTTTGTGGAGTTCATAACAAATGCATTTTATCTTGAAGAAAGAATACTACTCACCAAGGACTAGTGTTGATTTTAAATATTTATCCTGAATGCCTCCTTAATTTTGTTATTATGGTTACCTAATGGTAATTAGGCAGATATAAGGAGGGCAAAAGTGTCAAGTAATAACATTATATGACGATAAAACAACAACACTTCTTCAGACACCAATACTTTTTACTTTAATATCAAGGAATCAAAATCATTTACCTACCTGTTTCTAAAACTCTGGTTTCTGATTTCATTGATTTACCAACTCAAGTTTCTTCTTCTCTCATACCATAAACAGATATACATGTTCAGAAAATATTAAAAATTACAAATCTTAATAAAACTTCTGAAACTTTCACTGAAATACAATATAAAAATAAGAAATTGTATGCATAAATAAATCTTCCTCCTTCCCCTACTCCAAGATCACAGCAAAACATGTGCAAAGTGAAAACTGATAAACAAGAAAATTTTTAGGCACTATTTACAGAGCTCACAAGAATAATCTTGGCCAGGAATATTTGGAAAGAATTACAGTAATCCACTATGAATAGATTAAGAAATTTTAAAGGTTAAGGCTGCTGAACAAAATTGTTAGAGGTGTATGCCTGTGGCTGAACTCTCAGGATCTTATTCAGCCTCCTAATGAAGTCTGGCCAGCAGTTCCCACTCATGTCAGTGGAAAGTGCCCTGCACTTCTGGAGACTGCAATACTTATTAAACTGCCTGGGTAAGGTGTGTGGTTAGGCAGAGGGCACACTGAAGGGAGGGGGTGACCTTCCATATCCTGGCACTTGCACGCACACCTCCAGTGCAGTTGGTCTGCCACATTTTCTGTGAGTAGTGCAGTAACACTTTTTACTCTTACAGGGTATTCAGTGGCACACACAGATTGTCTCTGCTTCCAAGTCTTTTATTGTTTTTGCTTTATTTTAATGTGCAGATCAACCTAAGCCGATACATCAAAAACACAAACCAAACCATGACAGTTTATTTGAATGTGGTGGATTTTGATTGTAGTTAGTTGATTTTGCATAATCACTGTCAAACATAGAAAATACCCTTCAAGTTTCTGTAAAAAATGTAAATTATGCTATTTATTTATTTATTTAGAAGAGTATTTTACTTACTATGCCATGTTTGCTTAATATTTAAGGTCAGAACAGTCACAATAGAATTAAATCACTCTTCTGAATGAAGTCATGCTCATCCAGTGATTTATAAAAACGGATTAGATCTGAAAAATCAATCATTATAAATGAAAGAATTCCAGGCAACATCCCACCTGGAATTAATATCTAATTAAGTCCTACATTCTCAAAAGGAAAAAAAAACCCCCTTCTTTAGTAACTTATGCACTGTAACTGGCATTTTCAGCTTTTCTAATACAGAAGACCTTATATAGCAGCTGTCACTCATGATCTATACTTTTGCTGCAGTGTCAGCTTTCACATTCATTTTACTCTGGGTATGCACTTAAAATAGCAATTAACCACTCTTGAACTTCTGATCCATCTTTAAAAGTTTGCACTAAAATCAATTTTCCTATAGAAGTTTGATCCAGAAGTTCTTAAAAATACCTGAAAAAAAATAAGTTGTTCTGCCAATGGCTTACTATATAAATAAATAAAAATATAAAAATGGACATTTCATTTCTCTTTCTTGTTTTTTTTTTTTTGTATGATCTTGAGTTTTTCTTGAAGTCTTAGAATGCTGTTTGCTATCCTCTCCTTAGACCACACTTCTCTAATGGGATATTGCAGGGCTGCTGCACAACAGCCGCTTTCCTGTCATACAAACAATTTTCTCCATGTGAAATCTGTCCCTGTTACATGCACACTCCTCGGGGCAAGGCCCGGGGGTGAAGCCTCACTTCAGTGAAATATGTTTCCCAACGATCACGACGGAGTCAGCATTTTGTAAAGAAAGTACATTTGTAAGAGATATAAAGTTCCCCTAGAGGTAGAGAGCCAAGAAAGTAGAAACAACTCAGTTACTGTAGTCAGACAAGTATTTCTTTATCCATAGAAAAATAAAATAAAATAACTTTATAAGTAAATGTAATAAGATCTGTCTAATATTGGGTGTGTTTCTGACTATCTGCAATAAAATGCCCATCGAGCCAGGTTCCTCTTCCCCTTAAGGAATTTTTTTTTACTTATTTCTTTTTGACTTTGAAAAAGGGTAAGAATTATTTTTTTAAACAACTGGCTGCAGATTAAAATTAACACTGTACATTTCAATTATTATCAATTCATCAGGGAACCAAAAGAATTGGTATCTTTTTAATTAAAATATTTTTATCAGATAACCTAAGCCTCTAAGGCCATATATTTGATTTTAATTAAAAAAAATTCTGCTTGTGATCATTGTTCAGAATTAATATACCAAATAAAATATGGGAAGAAAGGAGGTAAAGGGAGGTTATATAGTGTTACCTGATAAAAGGAGACAGTAATATTTAAAATGAGGTAAGTGTTACACCGATTTATGATGTATTTTATCTTCTAGAGAAACCCTAGTTTATCGTAGTGTCGTTTGGTTCGAAACGTCAGCTGTATATCTTTCTGCTTTTGAATGTAACTCTAGGTTGAAAGGAAAAGGTTTGCAGTGACGTGATGTATAAGCAGATCAAAAGCTTGGCATTTTTTCTGGGATAATTCACTTTGATACTGAAACATTTTTGTTGTCATAAATACATAAATACATAAATATTATAAATATCTTATAAATATCTTGAAAGAATATTAATTAATAACACTTAACGTGCCTCTTATCTTCATGGTGCTGTACAAACATCTATTAAACAGAAAGGATGAAAATGTTCCTTTTGTTTTTGTCCCCACTCAATTTATCCTGTAAACATCCTCATCCCTAACCCAGTAAGCACCAGAATTTTGTATTTTTTCTTTGTTTCGAAACCAAACCAAAATATCTTCATTCATACTCTGCTTTGCTTTGTATCCATAACATAGCTGTATCAGGAGCCTTGCAAGTACAAAAAACAGGAATTGATCTAATCTGTAAGATAACAGGGCCAGGCAAATCAGCCTCTAAACCCCACACTTAGTCTGATCACTCCAAAGCAGAGCAGCAGCCCAGCCCAGAGTGCAACCCGAGTGCCACAGCTGGGGAACACAGTGGGGAAAGCAGGGGTGGCACCTGGCATCAGCTCCATGCTGGGGATGCGATGAAGATGCTTTGGCTTTTAGGGGCTGCATTAATAAATTTCTTAAACTAAAATTATATGCCAACCAGGATTCAAGAGCTGTTGTGACTGAAGGAGAAAAGATGTTACCAACCCTCAGATAAGCAGGACTTAGCATCTTTAAAGGTAGCAGTTCCTGCCTCCCACTGACTTCCAAATACCGAAGAAGCAATGAAATGTCATTCCTTGGTAAATGCTCACTAAATATGCTGTTGATTCTCATCTCCTAGGATTATACCAGTCAACCATTTACCATTCAATATCACAAAAAAATCATGGATTTCTGGTCCTAATGCTTGAGGGTGTTTATCCATCCCATTTCTCTGTGTATACCCATATATCCAATGGAGACTATATTTCACTTTTTTTCATGGGTCTAGTAGTATACACACATTTTGAAGAAATTAACTGAAGGAAAAAAGATGATCTTCACTTGTACTGTCAGTGGGTTATTTTGCTCTTTGTAAGCCAAGCCAGTCCCCCTAAGTACCATTGTTTATTTCCATTTACAGAAATTTGTAGGAGAATATATAGTGTAGTCTGAGGATTATAGCAGCCTGACACAACTGTCAGCACAATTTATTAAAAATTTCCAGCCTAAAGTCTCATGATCTTCTACTTTTTGTTTTTAGAAAAGAACTTTTGTTCTGGGTTAGAGTATATTTATTCATTACACTGTTCATTTTTTAGCTCTCATAGCTTGTTCCCAGAGCAAATGGGATAATAGCTATTTTAATCTATCAACCATTAACATATTTGCCTCATGAGACTTCAGGGTCTAGGCTGTAAACTCTAGTGTTAACTTCTTGGATATAACTATAAGAAAAGAAATCATTGTTAAACCAGAAGGATTTGTTTTATTTTCACTTTTAATAAAACCCAAAACCAAACCCAAACCCAAACAAAAAAAAAGCCAAACACAAAAAAAAACCAAAACAACAAAAACCAAAAAAACCCAGCAATTTCTTCCAATTAAAGAAAAGAAGAAACTTGCATAAATCTGCCAGGGATCTCAGCTCACAATTTAAGCTCATCATGGTGGATAAGGAATTAATAAATAACTGTTGAGCACTCACATGCATTCTGAGGATTTAAATTAACCTAATTCAGACAGCAGGGTTTTATTTATGCATATGCAGTCCCTTAGCTTCTCATTACATCAACTTGTTGGATCTATTGGGCCCATTCCAGATCAGTCAAACACAGAAGGAGAGTTTCCTATCAGCCCAGGATGCTCTGGGTTTGGATTATTGAGGAAAACAAATCTTGAAGACATTTTCAGAGTTTCTCTTGGACAGGCTTAGATACATTGGGAATTTGGAACAAATTTATAGATGCCACTTGAGGCTTTAATTTTTGTCTGTTATTCTTCCACTGAATGGCTTTCAGGTTATCATCCGAAACATTTATGCACACACCCAGGCAGATGCACATACATGGATACACACAAATGTGTAGAACATGAAGACTTATGTAGAAAAGTAAGCATATGCTTTTCTGATTCCATTTCATGATTCTGAAAAGGAAAAAAAAAAAAACTGCTTTCTTTCAAAGCTTCCCAGGATAAAAAAGATTCTTGAAAGATCCAAATCAAAGCAGTGAGCAAGTTCATTACTGAACTTATAATGAAACAGAAGGTATCCCTTGAGTCTCCCTTCAGTGGTTCTGTGTTAGAGAAGCATCTCTTCGTCTGCTGTTCACTAAGTTTCTATCAAGCTAAAAAATATATAAACATTTGCAATATTCAGTGTTGCACCAGCAACAATTTACAGTTTATTAAAAATATTAAGAAAACAAAGGAACAATAAAATATGTGTTTGTACAGGACCCAAATTACTGTATTTGTCCCTTTCTTTTCCTTTTTCAGAGAGAAACATTATGCTTTTCTGAAACACTGTGCTGCCCTGGTCAAAAAAAAGAGAACAACAGGATCTCTCTTATCCCTTGTTCACTGTCTTAGCAAACTGACCCTGGAGTTGTGGCTGCTGAGATAGATGGGAAGGAAGTTTTCAGGCAAATTCCTCTTTTGCCAACAGGAGTTGGGTGGACGACAGACTTGCAGGCCAAACTGGTCCTTCATAATTGGCCTGGGTATACAAATTAAAAGGGACTCCAACACGCACATCAAAAGACACCATGAATCACCAGGAACAAGGATAATTTACCTCTACACAATTCTGAAAGGAGACTTTTGACTGACTTTTACATTTTTCCATAGCACACTCTTTCTCTCGTGTTTTCTCACTTTTCATTGATTCACAGCATCCTCCAAACCAAAAAATCCCCCACAGGGCTCAGACGCTTCGCACAACGGTAGCTGTTGTCAGCCCCAACACTTAATCACCTGTGCTTTACAGAGGCACAACCTGGAGCCATTTACCTGAGTCTGCCATTTACCACAGCCAAATGAGCAAGTGAGAGACATAAAAGTAAAGCTTCTCCTCAAGCCCCCTGTAACCATCTGCCAGGGCTCTAGGTGCAGATCTGTATTTTTCCAGTCACGCACCATGCCCTTAGAATCTGAGGGCAGCAAAAAGCCTTTCTCATTTAAATCCATTGCAATTCCAAGAAAGAGAATCTTTGACTTGTTTGCTATACTTCCCTTGACATACTGCCTGCAGGGCAATGTTCAAAATGACCTTACATAACAGTTTACATTCATAATCCATCACTGCAGAGGGAAATCAAAACAACAGGCTCTTTCCCGCTTCATTATGAAGGGCTGCTCTTGTTCTATGTTGTGTCCTTGGGAAAGAATCAGTGATGAAGTCAGATTAGAGCTACAAAAAACACAGAACACCCCCACCCCCAAAAAATAGCCCTTGTACAATGTGTATTTGCAACTTAATTACACCTTGGCAATGTGCATTTACAAAGTAGTTGCAAAAATCAAGCAGCTGAAAAATTGATAAAACAATTTTTCTTCAAAACTCAAAGGCCTCTTAATTCTTGTTTATCAGGTGACAAATCTCACTGCAATATCTCATGTATCACTTTTAGAAGATTCTAAATATTAATGTATGCACACATTATGCCCTTTTTATATGTCAGAACTACATTTTTCAGCAAAGACCACATTTAATACAGATTTCTTTTCCCTTCCAAATTCTTTCTTCACCATGATATTCCAGAATCTTGCAAAACAATGTTATTACTTACCAGAACAGAAGAAATCGCACCATCTCTTGAGGCTGACAATGAAAGACCCCTTCATTTTATTTCAGTCCAATTAAAAAAAAACATTCTTACCTCAAAAAGTGAGTGAATAAACAAACATGACACAGCAGGTTTAGAGATAAGAAATCAATGAATTGATAAGAACCTTGAATTCTGTAGTATTTTTATTATCACCAGATCTAAAACAGTTTTGCTAAACAGCTCCCCTTCTTTGGTAAGAGAAACAGGGATGGAAGCTGTACAATAACCTTCAGTGCTTCTTGATAAATAGCAAAATAGCTCAGTGGAAATGTTCAACTCCTCTATGATTAAAAAACAAACCTTTAATGTAGTTTTTGTTTACTGTGTCATAAGTGCAGCATTGGAAGTTTTTGCCAAAGAATCATTGGAACAGGCATCACTAAGGCAGTGTCAGCCAGCCAGCTCTTTGAAAATGATTCAGTTCCTCTAGTCTTATGACTAAAATAATATGCAGTGGCTCCAGCTCGAAGCCTGGTTAATACATCTGTCCAGAACACATAATTACTTGGTCATAACATTCCCCCGGCCACCAGCCAACAAACCAATCAGCATTTCTTCTTAACTCACTAGAATTTTTGCTGTGTCAAACTGTTTGATCTCTAGGTAGTAAAAATGCAAAAAATGGAAGGACACTGCACTGGAAGGTTTTAATTTAACATAGTTTCTCATGGAAATTAAATCTGAAGAGAAACATGTTTTTGTTGACATTGCTAGAGTTGAGATTTTTATTCTGCTTCAGGAATTATATTGACATATTTATCTTGCAGTTTTTTTCTTATCTCTTCACCAGCTAAGATTCTGAAATATAATCTCACTTTCATTAATTATTTTCACAAAAAAACCTCATCTTTATGAGAGGGTTAAATTATACCAGCAAATTTACCAGGCTACTCTGTGTGTAACTATCAGATTATTAACTATGCTTGATTGTGTATATTCTGTGTGAAAAGGAAACTAAAAGAGGTGAAAAACAGTCTGGATTTACACAGATACTATTTTCCACAGTTCTCTAAGATTTATTTGTAAGTGCATATGTTTATTTTTCCGAAGTTTAATTTTGTAAACTCTGATCTAATTCCTGAGGCATTGTGTACCTATAAAAGCTTTATATTTACTTCACCAGGACACATGATCAGAACAGTAGTGTTAGATTTGCTTCCTATATCATGCGCCAAAACCACACTCAGGAAAGCACTCCATGCACATTTCAGACTAATTCAACCTTTTCTCTCTGCAGATATGGTATTTCCAGAGTAACAAAATGCTACATTTTCTACAGTGAAGAACTCAGCCACCACACTCAAACCTGCAACCTTAAAGAAACTGCATAATTTCCAAATTCATACTATATTTATTGGCTTAAGTGCCGTAGTTTCACACAGTACAATTTTTTAACAGTGCCTCTAGACAAAGAAACACCTTTACCTCATGGCCAATCCTTAGACTTAAACACACCACAAGAATACAAACAGAGAACAAGGCACTTTCCCTGTCCACACAGACTATCAGTCATTTTTTCTGGCAAATAAGAAAAAAAACCAATTTCCCTAGTTTCCGTCGCAAGATTTTACAAGAGCCACACCAGACCAGTTACATTTTTTATGTTAAGAGTAGTGCATGGGAGAGGACAGTAAGGTCTCCCAGTTCATCCAAAATGGAAGTCTGGAAGGAAGATGAAGCTCTCATCTGAATTGTGTTACAGGTTTTCTCTCCCTAGGTCACAGAAGGAGGAGGAGCTGGGAGAATCCTTCTTTCAAAAGGAGCTTGGATATCGTTGGAGTTGATTTTCAGAGAAACTCAATTTTATTCTTGTCACAGGCTTTGCTGTTTATTTTTTGTTAGTATCAAATCTCAGATTCAGCACCTTGTCTGTGAGAAAGTGGAATTTAAAACACCCAAACAGCATATTCTGAATTCTTGGCTGAGTACAATACAGGGACAGTTAAATATTTCAAAGGTCTGTGCATATATTCCGTGAGTGTTAATAATAGTATCATACATTTCAACATTAACAAAGATTGTATGCATTAACAGAGATTGTATGCATTTAGAGAATCTGTGACAGAATTGAAAAATGGTTAATTATACCCAAAGTATGCCAAGGAATGGTGGGTTTCTTATCATGTGTATCAGCTTCTACTTGAAAGCACCCTTACTTTCCTGAGTATAAACATTCAAACTATTACAGGTAAAAGAAAAGCTAACTTTTCACAACATTTTGAGCAAAATGGGAAAACATTTTATGACCTTTATGCTCCAGAGGACACTTAGAAACTATAAAGACTGGTGGCTTAAATTTAGAAATGCCACAATAATATTGCCTGAATTCACGTGATCAACCCACATCAGTTGCCTCTTCATGCAAGAGCACTTTTATCCAGCTTTAATTCTATGATCCTGCATTAGATTTTTGACAGGATTCCTGTATTATTTGGTGAAATCATAATACTGCATTTTTATGTCTTCTGAATTTATTGCATCTTTATCCATTACAAAGAGGCATGCTATCCAGCCCTGTTCTGAATACAAAGCTATGAACTTCATGTATTTATGTCCACTTCCACCTTCCTCCCTCACACCCAGCTTAATGGAGTACTTTGCAGATTTATTTTCATGATACCTTACTATTAAGACCCATGAAATCACCGGTATTGTTATCCTCATTGAGAAACAAAAAATTCATCAGGAGAATTCATAAATTTGTAAGGCAATTTTAATGTACATTGTACTGTAAAAGTTTGACTGTATGCATAAGTTCTCAAAGTCAGCACTGAACAGTTTCAGCAGTAGTATTGCAGGCTCAACACCCCTGGGAAAATGGCCACAGGTCTTTTGTATTAGTAAAAATAAGAAATTATGAATATAAAATGAATATCTGAATGAGAATACTAGCATTTGTATGCTTTGCTGTTTCCCTTATCTACAGAAGTGAAAACACCCCAAAATTCTTGTGTGTCCTCTAAATATACCTTGGCCATATTTACATAGATAATGGCTAGATACGGTTCTTTTCCTGAAATTTTTGTTGCTCCTCACACTATCATAAAATTTCAATAAATCTCACTGTGCCAAAACACCAAATAAACACAGGCACTGAGGTATCTGTTACCCTCTCCATTTGCAGTGGGGAGAGGCACCTGGAATACAAATTCCCTTCTGGAGATGCCTTTCTACCAGCTGTGAAGTCCAAAGCTAGCACAACGGAGGTAAGGTGAAGGCAGCATTGTCTCAGCTAAGGTCACTTCAAGGGAGGGACTCCATTTCCATCCCTATGGGGTGGTGGGGTGCATCCAGACCGACATCTCACAGGATGCTTTGTTGAAGAACGACAACCACAGCAATCTCCCATCTCTCTATTTCCTCTGCTGCCACTCTTTCCAAAGGCAATATTTATCCTTCTGCTCAGAAATGAAAATGAAAGCTGGTGTGTGGCAAAATGTACAGTGTGATGCAAAGCATTTCATGTCATAGCAAAAACAGCTCAAAGCCAGCATGCCAGTGATGATGTCATTCATAGACAACAGTTAATTTGGAAAGTGGAAGGGAGAAGCCAATATCTCTAGTGTGATGTGATTTTGTACTGAAAAGCCCTCGGATGAATGCACACGTGCACAGGAATGGAATTGAAAGCACTTAGTTTGGGGACTAAACACTAGAAAATGTACAGTTGGGAACAACTTTCCTTTGGTTGGTAGATGAGATAATTGGCTTTATTCTTTAACTTGCTATTGAACATCTATTAACACTTCCTGAGTTTTGCAGTCTTAAGCAGCAAACTGGACACCAAAAGAGCGATTTTTTTCCTCCTGGAATATGCATCTTTTCTAAAACATTTATCATGGTTTACTCTGGTGAGAAAGAAAAATCCTAAATTGCTGTTAAATACACCTTTGACTGAATCCAGGCTACAATGTAACAAGCAAGTATGTATTCTGGATGAACTCTAAAGGGCTTCTTACAGTTATATATTCATCCCTTCATCAAGACAATCCACTGTACTTCAGGCAGTATACACATATTGCAGTCTGTGTATATAGATGCTGTATATATTACTGCTTCCTTAAAATAACAAGCAGAGTCATGAAAAAATATAAAGAATAAAGATGAAAGACATAACTGCTTAGTTTGGAAATTAAACATAAATTAAGGTGGAATAAATTCTCATTATTTACTTAGGGCCTGATCCAAAGCTCTTTAAAGTCAGTGGAAAGAACATCAACTGCACAAGGATTTAAAATGTGACACTGCAGTTGAATGCTTTGAAAAAATGTCTGGGAAAGCAGCACCAAAAAAAATCCTACTTATAAGTGAGGAAGGAAAGGGCTTCCTGCATTATCTTACACCATTTTTACCTGTGGGACAGTCTTGATCTCAGCTTACAAGGACTTGCATTGCTTTATTTCATCTGTGCAAGCATGAAGCTTGCTATAACTTTGTGGCACTGGATCAAGCGTAAGGAAGGGCTAGAGCAGGAAATAAAATGCTTTGTGTAGCAGTCACACAAGCACTGCAGCTCGGGGAGGACACCTCAGAGCAGCCGTGTCTGTGAGCTCTAGAGAGGCAGAGGCACAGTCCCAGCCCGTGCTGCAGCTCAGGGCGGCAGTCCGTGCACCACAGCTTTTGGGAGCATGCCTGGAGGCCCACGCTGCTGGAACCAGTGGAGATCAAAGAAATTAGCAACCAAACAAAAGTCACTGTTTTTCAGGATTTCCAGCATTCTCTCCATTACTCTCTAACATATCCACTGATGCTAAACAGTGTACCCAAGTATAGGATGAGACTTTTGAGTTTGGTCTTTCCTCCCTATGAAATTTGGTTTTCTGGCTCATTCGCTTCTCTGTCTTTTTGCTCTTATGTTTGTCCTTTGGAAATTATAACTAAAGGGTGGGTTCTCTCCACTAACGAGTCCATGTGTTATTCTGGCTGGATATTAAGTTATCATTAAATTTAGCACACCACAGACACTATGGAGCACTTACATAGAACACTCCTATAGACATTTTAATATGTTGGAAAGCACAGAGCTTTCCATTTGAGTTTCAGGACAGAGAAAATCTGAGTTGAATGTGTGTAACATACTTGAATTTAAGTCTCCAAGAATGCACAGAACTATAGGATGGACACTCGTTTTCACGTACTTTTTCCTGTTCCACCTCTACAAGAGTGTGAAAGTCAGTGCTGAATAGTCCATTAAAAAATCCCATCAAAGTTTTCTTCTCATTCACTATTATATTATTTGCTCCATGACTATTGCAGTCTGTTGCAATCAAATTAATAAAACTTACAGTTCAGTGAGATCTTGTATAGTATGTAGTCTTGGTCCTATATTTCCATCAACAGAAAGTGTGATAAAAATAGTGGTAGAGAGGCTATTGATTGAAAAGTCTGGTTCTGTGTAATTGACAGAGAATCACAGAATTAAATCATTAATAAAATTTACTTTATTTTATAAAATTATGATACTAAACTTTTCCTGCTCTGTTTTGATTGTTAAGTTATCCAAGGAAAGAATAAAGAAGGAATTTAGTGTTTGCTTGTAAAATCACTGGAAACAGAAACCTGAGCCAACTGAAGTTTAACAGTAAAGAAATTTACTCACCACCACATTGCTACTGTTTAATTGCTTATTGCTTTGAAAATGAAGTCCCAATAGTAACATTAAAATCTGGTTCTAGGCCAACCCAGGCACATAAGGTAGAGCTGGAAAAGATCCAGTTAGTTTACAGAATCTCGTTTTGCACTGTCAAAGCATCAAAAGTTTCCTTTAGATTCAAGGACATCATAATACTTTGTTTAAATTAAATACTGAAAATATAAACAGACTTAGATAATTTTTTCTTTTTTTTGTGTGTGTGTGTGTGTGTGTTTAGACTCATCATAGTGGAAACAGCTTGCAATATATGGATAAAACTAAACAGACATGGTTACATTACATTATTCTGGGAAACCAAACCCTTACTTCAAGAACCTGTGTCCACCCTGCTGATTCAATTGAGAAGTTCAGCTGATTAAACTTCAGCAACCAAATTTAAAGAAAAACTTCCCAAAAAATGTCAGGAATGCAAAGCAGGTGTGGGGAAACCGACATTCACATAAAGAGCAATTTTCACAGGAAATGTAGGCTGTTTGACTGCCAATTTTATTTATGGCATCTTCATGTTTCTCCGTGTTCCATTCATATTAGAAGTACCCAGATTAGTGTTTGGTTGCCCAAATCAACTCCATGCCTTTTTGGAATGTTGCAAAGCAGTCTCCTAGGAGACACCTGTGACATTTCTCACAGCTCTTGATCTCATAATTTCAGTTTCAAACAGAGACGATGTTCCTTGATTCTGGTAACAATTTCTTCCCGAAAGTGCTGGTATTATCACCTCCACCATTTTCACCTCAGTGCCCCAGAGCATGGTGGCTTGTACACTGCATGAGGAAAGCAAGACATTCTATGAACATCCATTCTGCTTCCAAGTCAAGCAACGTTTAGGAGTTCTTCATGTAATATCACATTCTGCAGTGTATTTCATTCAACATATATTCTGGCAGACATTCCTCAACACTTTTCATTGGGCTATAGCTTCAGTTATTCTCAAAGGGCTTCTCCATTCAGCTCCACCCGCCCTAGAAAAAAAAATCCCAACACAATACCAAAATAAACCCACAATCACTCCGCAGAATGATTAGTCTCTTTCCTGAGCCATTGTCACACAGCTGAGGCACTCCTGGAAGGGGGCAGTGCCGTTCCTCCAAGGTGAGTCTGCATTAAAGGTTGGGCCAGAGGAGCTCCCCCAGGCTCCCAGGGCAGTGCGGGCAGAGGAGGGTGAGCAGTGAGCCCATAGCCCATAGCCCGTAGCCCATAGCCCATAACCCGTAGCCCATAGCCCATAGCCCATAGCCCACAGCCCGTAGCCCATAGCCCATAGCCCACACTGCTCTGCCCCGCAGCAGCGAGCGCCACTCGCATCTCCCCAGCACCGCCTGTGCCTGGGGCAGGCCAAGGCTCCTACCTCGTCTCTGTGTGTCTGAACAAGTTACTGTGCAGCCTGACACACAGCTGTGAGACTATTTCTTTTGTGTCTTAAATTTCATACTGCGCTCCTCTTCTCTGTTTGTTAACCTGCCCCCCAGCTTGCAGTCTGTGAGGAGAAGGCATGCTTTCTCTTGTAGAAGGCTAACACTTTTTAATAATAATTACTAAACTACAAGACAATGTCATATTTATTTTTAGGCTGTATTATATTTTGTGAAAGAACTTTAGCTTTTTCTTAATGGCATTACTAGAAACATGACAGTGCGTTAAATGGAATGTAAATATATGCAATTATTTTACTGATTTTTTTTAAACCATAATGTTCTGAATTATCACAAACTGCTATCCAAATAAATCTATGAATAACATGGCTTAGCTGAAACAACAGAAGAAACTCCTGTACCACAGAATGGATTAGCACAGCTTTCTTTTTCTCGTAAAGTGTGTTTGTTCTGTACTCTCAACAAAATACTGTATTTCACAATACTGGGCTTTTAAGAATACACTGGCAAAGACTCAATCTCTGTCTTCCAGCCAAAAAGCCCTCCAAGCCATTTAGAAGGTGGTATTGTATTTTTCCTTGGTTAACACAGTATTTAGGGGGAATATGATTCAAAAGGTGTCAAGTCGGAACAAATGTCTCTGTCTTCAAGTCCCAGCCTATGGTGATGGCATTAAGAGAAATTTAACATTTCAAATTGCTCCATTAAAATCAATTACTATAAACATGTACTTAGGATTATAAATTTAGTGAAACAACTCAGAACAGAACACAGAAAAAGGCTGACAGAAGGAGTCTTCACCGCACCTGCTGACCTTACAGAAAACCAAGTTAAAGATTCAGGAATAAAGAAAGGCAAAAGAATCACACACATTACAATACCTGCTGGGTGCAGAGTACTGTTGCTTTAAAGCAAAAATATTGTCATTTTTATTTGAGTGGATAAAGGAGCTAGCTTTGCAGAGATGCACCCTAATCTTTATTCGTGCTTCAAATACACAGACTAAAAATCACAATCATTCCATTCCTGCACAGATTTTGGTAAAACTGCCCTAGAAGGTTACACAGACTGATTAACAAACATCTCCCACAGCTGCCTTTGGCTGTCCTGCTGCAAATGGAGATCTTTGCTAGAAAGATCTGATAGAAATGAAATCTTTGCTAGAGGGGGCCAAGGAGTCACCCACTACTCATGTGGAGTCCTAAAATTCCTGTTTTCTTTCCTACCTTGCATAGGCATAGAGGTGGGAGGCTGAATTGGCTTGCAGTTAGAGGGTTTTTATGTCTTTCTTTTAGCACACCATCAAATAATTCCGAGTAAAGAAAAAAAAAATCAGCTGCTTTTATAATAATCTCATTTCCTGGTTGACAGGTACTGAAAAAATCCCCTAAAAATCAGATTTCATACTACTTCTGTGTCATGCAGAACACTCCATATCAGAATGCAGTCCTGTAAAGAGCAAAGACCAAAACCAGTAACTTCTTTTGGATTTAATATGGAAAGACATCACACTTTATACATCCTAACAAAGCAAAATGTTGGAACAGAGTGCAGACCTGCAACCATGAAATATTGCTGCTCAGGTGACGTGCTCAAAGGTCAGGGCATGCTCGTGCACTTACCTGTGCCAAGCCTTTGAGTTTGCTACTCATGTGGTAACTGGCACAAAAGAGACTCTAAAATTGTGGTGATTTTTATTTTATTTATATATGATCCTCATGTTTTGTCATTGTTCTCATTCAGAAGACACACCTGTGTTGCTTCTGTGTGTGTAACATGAATCAAAGATGCTGAATGGAGGCTGAAGTCACACAACTGAGTACTGAGACAGGAAAAATGCATGCTAGTATTTAGTCCTACAAGATTTTGTTCAATCCACCTTCATCCACAAAACAACCAATGTCATGAATTTAGGAAGGAATTGAAGTTACACATGAGCTCAGGGCAATTGTGATCTTAGGGGAAATGGAATTTTCTGACACCACATCCTTGTGTAGAAGTTACATTTATCATCCACATTCCCCTTGAGATGCACTGTGTCTGAAAACAGAGGAGAGTACATTTATTAATGTTTCTGTAAATAACCTCAGCCATTTTCTTTGCTGTTCTTTAGCAATGAATTCTATCTTAATACTAAATTTAAGCAAACTCTGGAAGGGAAGAAGACCGAAGTACAACAGAAACAGCAGAAAGTGCCAAGTTGGAGGAAAACAATTTGAAATTATCTTTCTAGCTTAACTCAGAAAATCAGAAACATAGTTTAAGTCTGAATTTCCTTAACAGTATTAAGCAAAGATAAAAAATTCCAAACAAAACCACAGAATATTAGAGACAGACTTTCCAAGATGCTTCCAAAGAAGCATTTGCTAAGCTTGTACACACACTTCTAGCCTAAAAGCTCTTGTGTTTACACAGATCATGACAGTGCACACTCCACACATAACAGGAGTTAATTTTTCATTTTAATCTCACAACACACAACATAGAACTCCAAAACGACAAGTTCATGTAGGGTTTTTGGTTGTTTATTTGTTTGGTTGTTTTGGGGTGGATTTTTTTGGTTGGGGTTTTTGGGGATTTTTTTGTAACAAGAGAAGACATATCATTGAACCAAGTATTTCTCACATGAAGAAAAGAGGACCATGAGGAAGTGTTGGCCTGGGACGTCAATAAGGCTTTTTCAACCTCATTAAAGTCAGGTGCAGTTCACCCAAAATCTTAATGGCAAAGAGGTGTTCTAGAATAAGTGTGATGTACAGGACAAGAGACAAACATGATTTCAAGAATGTAAAAAGAAATTGAATCATGAATATGATATTTTATGAAAGAACTCATGTTATTTAAAAATTCGGTTCATAAATTGATTTTAATATCACAATTTACTACGGAAATTAGAATTATGATTGAAGATTTGTGAAGGAAACACACTGTAATTCTACAAGGAAGCAGACATAAAATTTGCCCCATCTACTTGCTTACATGGGGGTCTCAGCTATTATTCAATAAGTATGCAGTTTGGTCAATTGATCAAATAATTCTTTTTTTACTGTAAATAGAAACATGTCTCTAGTTAAGACAGTCTCTTCCCTTTTTTTTGTCCTCCTTTAAATTCTTTTTTTAGTCCTTGAAGATTAGGACTGGTTGCAGTCCAACCTTATGAGAATCCTTTCATGTTACTCGTATTTATATCCAGCAATTACATAAAGATTTTCTTAAACCTTAACCACTGATACCTAAGAAGAATTAAGAGCAGCTTTCCCATGATGGAGGCCAGTCAGCTGTTCCTGCAGACTACTTTCTAATGTTTTCTAACCCTGTGTCATTTGGACTTCCCTCTCCAAACAGATGCATTTCAGTAAGTGGCTCATTAGCATCACACAGGAGAAGAATCCTTATTTTTTTCCTCTTAAAACCACCATATCCTTAGCTATCTATCTCTGGTGTTTGTACTGATATTACAGCCACTTCAGTAAATTGAAGCTCTTCCACAGATCTCTACTTCAAATCAGCGCCAGCCTCAATTCTTTGGCCGAGGCAAATGCCAGACATTGTTTATACAGTGGTAATCAACATGGTAAATTTAGAATATACCAGAATAAATTATGATAAATTTGCTGCCTCAGGATAAAGATAACATACGGGTAGAGTCAGTGGTTATCTCTTTAAAAAAGGGGAAATTGATGAACAGACATTTTTTTCCTTTCAGACTATCAGAATAAATGGCTTTTTTTCCCCTCTGGGATTTGTAGAAAAAGAAGATGGGACATGTGGATCTCATGAACTCTGATGCTAAATACAGCTACAACTTTTGAAAGACTCTCTTCCCTATATTTCAAGTTGAACTCCATATTCGTTCCTTAACATTAAGAGTTGCTTTCTTTCTTTCCCTCTTTTTTTTCCTCCTGTCATCTCTCCAGAGGTCAGGAAATGAACTGTGTGTCATCAGAGAGCAAAGCAGTGCAGAACCCAGGGGGCCTGATAGCAATGGTGCTTTTTTTTTCCCACCTCAGCAGCTTGACTTGCTGTTCCCAGAGTGGGTTTCAGAATCATCAACCAGTGAAAAATCAGTGATGGTGTTGGTTTTGAGGGATTCTTAGTGTCAGGGGATTTTTTAACCTAAGAATATTTATATAAAAAAAAATAATCCATAACACATCTCTTCATTGAGTGTGGGACTTTATTTCACTCTCCTTCTAAAGCTTGGTTCTTGAGTGCTTTTTTAGCAAAGTTTATTTACCTGGAGATGATCTTCCAGAAAATATACGTTCCAATTCAAGTTATCATCAGAATAGACTGAAGTTTCTCTGTCTCTCTGTCAAATACTTGTACTGGGCTCAAAATTTGTGGAAGGAAAAACACATTCTTGTGCATAGCATGTAGCTTTGGCAAATCATCTGGGTAATGAAGGCAATTAGGATCTAACTAAACCCTAATCTACTTGCATGGCAATCCTCTGTAATAGATATTAGCTGTCTGTATCGGGACATTTGTGCCAGTAAAATGCTGCAGTTAGAATCCACACACAGTGAGCCTACAGTCAGTCCTTTGTTAAACCAGCAGAGTTGCATTTCTTCAATTTCATTTTCCACTTCTGCCTTTCAACTCCACCTCCGCCTTTCAACTCCACCAATCTTTAAGTATGTGTTTAAGTCCAACAGTCTTTAATAGGATTTAAACACACTCCTTGCCTCACTAAGGAGGAAAGAGGTTACTCACCTGCCTAGTCAGATTATGCACTTGGCTGAATGGGAGACTTCATGTCCTTCTACATCAGTATTGAGCGAAGATGTGGTAGAAGCCTGAAGCCTGATAACATTTATTTCTCCATTCTCTGGGTTGTGGTGAGGACAGTGAGCAGATCTCAAAATGGTGAGGCAGCAGAACTTCATCTTCCTCTTGATACCTTTTTTGAGCAGGGACAATCCCAGGCAGGACCCAATGAACTACAAAAACAGCTACCTAAGAGATAAACTGCACACTGCCATTTGGTAGCGCAGGCATCTTAGAAGCTGCTAAAGTGTTAATTTTAGCTTCCAGAATGATAGCAGAAAGGAAAAACTCCATCATCCTGTCTATTTGTTTTAAGTAAAATAGTCTCTCCCATTTTCCAAAATATCCTAAGCCATTAAGAAAATATTTGCAGAACACAACATGGCATGGTTACAGTACCAGGGGGTGTCTGCTGAGGACCTGCAGAGGACTCAGTCATACTCTGACCTTGCCTGAGTTCACCCCAGAGGGCTGCAGCGTTGAGCTTCTGTACCCATTGCAACCCAGAGACACAGAAAAACCCACCATCAATCACTGAGCCTGTTGGAGAGCAACTAGAAGCACTTACTTCTCTGTATCTCAGATTTTTCAATCTTTTCCCACATGCCTCATTCTCTTTTTTGTTCACTCGCTGCAGACACACAAAACATCACAACGTTTCAGGAAGATATTTACAATTTCAGGCTTCCAAGTGACCAACATTTCCCTGTGACCTTCTCACCCCATCAGTGAGCTGTCAGGCTTTCCTATGTTATGTCCTTACAGAATTTTTTCTTAGGATTCTGTAGCTTAAACAGAGCCATTCCAACGCTTGCACATGGAAAGTTTACATTTGTCTGGAGTGTGACTGCTCTGTGGAAGCAGAATAGCAGTAACCTGGCACAAGTGCCTCACCCTGTAAACCACAGTTTAATCTGGCAGCACAGAGCACTTGGGAAACACAGCACATGACTGAGCTGTAACAATAACTTCACATTTCCATTGATTCCCGTCTTTAACCAGGAAAACTTTTCAGTTGGCTATTACCACTCCTAAAACTAAGGTATTTTTACTTTTCACCATATTGAAACACAACAGATGAGTTTCAACACACAACTTGATAGTCTTTTTCTTGTGTTAATTGAGAAAAATACCACTGCATTTGGAAGCTGTTTCGCACTTTAAAAAAATCCAAAAGACTAAAAAAAAAAAAAAAACCAAAAAAAAAAAAAACCAGAAAAAAAACCCAAAACCAACCAACCAAAACCCCCCCAGAGTTTAAATTTACTCAGAAAAATGACTGAAATATGATATAAACAAACCACTTAAAGTGTGCTTCAAAGATGGTTATTGCATTAGCATAAGCAGGATATTCAGTAGAAAAAATGCCTCTAAAGAGAATAAAAAAAAAGAAGCAGTATGCAATACTCTAATATTAAACTAATCTTCTTTCTATAGGAGTGATGAACTTTGAAACACCTGATGAAATAATGCAAGAGAACACTGAAAAGTTTCCCTGTGAACTGGGAATTTTGACAATGTTTTCCTGATTCAAATGTTTGTGTATATACAGATATATCCAATTAGATAAAACAATTGCATTTAAGTAAGAAAACTGGAATTACAACCCACTGATGGTTCTTACTGGCTCTACTTTCCCTCAGGAATTGCTGGAGATCCTCCTGTTCCTAGGGACATCAGCTTAGCTGCTGTCCTGCAGCTGCCAAGCAAGAATGGGTGCAGGATTGGCAGGTAGCCCTGATAGACTCACTGCAGTGCACTGTCTCTCCCACCAGCTGTGTTCATTTTTTTAGGGTAGAATCGTTGCAATTGCTCATTCTGGAATGAGAAGTTTCAGTGTGAATAAGCCACACTCAGTTTGAAGAATGACCACTCACATTGGTTTCCTGTTCCATTTTGCTGCTCGAAACGTGGCAGCAACTCAAAGCCTAAACCCAGCACGGGGCCTCCTCGTCTTAACTGAGGTAGATCCTCTTGTGAGAGGACAGGCTGAACCTCCAAGAAGTTTCAGTCTTTCAGAGGGATTTGCAGAGACAAAAGCCAGGTAAGTGCTTTGCTCTTCCTAAATATCCTCCATAAACAAGCACAAGACAGGGAATACAGGTGCTACCG
Organism: Rhipidura dahli; assembly: GCA_013399225.1. Lineage (NCBI taxonomy): Eukaryota > Metazoa > Chordata > Aves > Passeriformes > Rhipiduridae > Rhipidura > Rhipidura dahli. The sequence continues at coordinate 309,059 of VXAC01004913.1, forward strand.
TGGAGCATGCTGTTTTATAGGTGGGCAACAGAGGCAGAAGAGTATTTTAAAAGTAACTCTCAGAGTGTTTTGAAAATGTTGAAAATCTGAGCCTAAGTGAACAGGTCAAGGTTACAGAGGAAGGCTGTGCCTGAATGTGAAAATTAATGCATGTCTCCAAGTTCCATGTCAGACTCCCAGCAGCCCTTTTCCCAGCCAATTTGTGCATTAAAAATTTTCAGAAAAGCCTCCATTTGTAGGAAGTCAAAGTTTCAGATAGGCAATTCTTGTGACTGAAAGACATACCAAGTTCAGGGGAATTAATCATTCACCAGAAAAGAGCAAGTTAGCTGCATATTCACACAGTGAAGATAGAATATATGTCAAAGCCTTCACACTTTTTTCCATTCTGCTCCATACTTTTAAAATGTGTTTAAACTGAGTAACCACGTATGCAAAGGAAAACTTTACAAGCAGATAAGTCTTCTAGAGCTGAGTGTCTGCCAAGACAAAAGTGTGTGGTTTATTTTAAAAGGAGGAGTGGTTATCACTCAGAACACACTATTTCTGTTGAAGCAGTGAAGGCAAAAATTAATCCCTGCAATTTTTACTTGTCATTAAAATAGAACTTTCAAGAAATAAAATCACATTTTTTAGCCTATACTGAAATTTAAAAAAAAAAAATTTATATTTTATGGAGGGAAGTTTTTAACACAAGAGGAAGCATATTTTGAAAAACTGTTTCATGAAGAAGTGAAACTCTAATACAAGGAGCTCTTACATACAGGTGTTATGTATTATAATCTACATTACAGTACTGTACTATCCACATGAGACCAGGTACAATGAAAAGCTTCTGGACTTCATTCAGGTTTGTGGGTTTCAACCTGATTTAATTTACAGCAAGTCTTACCTCCATAGACATGAGTACCTCCACTGGCTTCAGTGAAACCTCAGACTTTACAGCAGCATAAGGTATTGAGACTCTTACTCATTTTTATTTTAACTCTCAGATGTCAATGTGCAAGGGCAAAAGCCCAGAAATTTTTTTATATTTACCATTATCAAGAGAAAGTAAAGGAAACTGAAGACTTTATATTTCTTACAGTTTATCTCGACATACCAACATGAACTTCCTAATTCTTTTTATAAGAGTATGAGTGGGTTTTGCTCCAGAGATAAAAATGTAGCAATTCAACAGATATCAGCAAGACCTTTAAGGGATTAATACTCAAGCAAGACAGAATCACACCAAATCCATATCATCTGTTTTGAACAACAGCAACAACAAAAAGCACGTTTGTGTAAACCTCTCTTTTTCAAAGTAGTGTTCATTACTATGTCGCTGTACTGTTCTTAATTTATGTCAGCTGGGGGATATCTTAGTCACACACAGAATTTTTTTTTTTCTAGTCCTCGTAATGAGGAAATTTAAATTCAGACTTTTCTTTTTGATATGTCTAGGAATTTTAAAAAATTGCACCTCTCTCTCTCTCATCAGTTAACAAAAGCATTTTCTCCTGACAGCTGAGAAACTTTTGGGAGCCCAAGCAAGAGCACGGTAGAGCATAGGGCAGAGGAAGGGTATGGGAGCCACTAGGTGGCAATAGAAACCCCTCAAATAAACTCCTCCTCACACTTTTTATGCTCTTCGACAGCTACTAATTTCAAGAAAGTGTTAAATCGAAAGGAAGCAAACAAAATTTCATATTGGTGGTTAAACCACCTACAGTTTCAGTACAATTTTCTGTAAGATTCATAGGAAACAAGTGATTTATGGCTTTATTATATTATTTTCTCCTACTTCATATTTTCTTACAAGATCCTTATTTAACACTTCATGCAGTAGAAAAATATTTTCAACTATAATTTCAGCATTATTGAAAAGTTTGTGATAATTTCAGTTGTGCTTAATGAATTTTTCACTCTGCAATCACTATAATAGTCAGATGGCTGAAATAATTACTTTTCTGAGTTTGGAAAGCATTAACAGACTTAAACTACTATTGGCTTAGCTTCTGATTGTATCTTTTTTTTTTTTTCTCAAGTTCCAAAATCTTGGTGACCCTTACCAGGGAATTAAGAAGAAAATTATTCTTCAAATTAGTTTTGAAGTTACATTTCAAAAAAGTATCTTAAAAGAAGAGCTTATTACTTCAAATATAGCACAAGAGTTTCTGTGCTGGAAAGATCCTTGTTTGTATATGTGGACCTCACTGCTATGTTAAAAATTTTCTGGTAGTAATTTTCAAAGCTTGTGAGGTAGCAAAACTAAAAGTCACATATTAATGCTCAGACACATTATAACAGAGTTAAGATTGTGGAGTTCAGACTCCACAATCATAGACTCATAGAAAGATATGAGAGAATAAATTTGGTGTTTCCGTTTTCAAAACCTAGATTTTTGAATGTTAGCATCTCTTTAATGTTACTCCTGTAAACGATTTTCAGGATTTGTTTCTGTATGGACTACAAAACCTCCTGCAACAAACTCCTCCTTGCCATTATCATGGTGGTTCAGCTGCTGAACTTTGGAACTGATACCCCAAAGTGCCAGGGCTGCAGGGGCAGGACCAAGTGCTACTTTCAATTTGGTGATGGCCACCAGCATTCTTGATTTAGTGTACTTTTTTCCCTCCCTGTTTCAAGGAGGAGGGAAAGGAATCTGTGCGTGTAGTGCCACAAGACAGAAAAAGAAATTGCGAGGAGGCTTATTTAATTTCTGTCCCTCCAAACCACTTTCTTCCCCAGCTCTCACTATTCCCCTCTGCTGTGTCTCCCTTGGCTGTGCAGCAGTGAGATCTTTGGGTTACATTACTGTGTTAACATCCCTGGATGCCAGCATTTCTCCAGGGGTGGGAAAGGGTAGTAAAACTAAAATTCAACTTGAATTCAATTCTAAAGGAAAAGAGCAGAAAAGTAACTGCTCTTTAGGTACTCCACTGCTGGAAGGTTTTCTTAAATGAGTCTTAACAGACACGACAAATTATCTCCAAAAAAATGAATGCATTGTGGAAAAACTCAGATAGCCTGCCAGTAAACATAATTTCTTACAGAACAAGTTCATCAGAACACAAATCCAAACACCCCAATAAGGGAAAATGGTGTGACAAGCTCAGGTGTCAATTGTGCCAAATATGACACATTAATTTAATCCCTAAAAGAGGATAAAGGAAAATAAATGATCATCTTTTGAAAAAATTGAGTACAAATCTGGATTTTGAAAGCTCAACCTGTTTTCTCTTTACAATGCCATTTGTTTCACACAGAAATATATCTTTTTAATTAATATTTTTGCCTACAGCTTTGGAATACTGAGAAGCAAAATTAAACTCTTAGTAAAATAGGAATGTATTCACAGACGTGCAGATGAACACTATTTGACATCTGTAGACTTTCCCTTAAAAATGTGACTAAAATTACATTTGAAGAAAATCTGGTTTAAAATTTGAAACCATTATTTTCCTGTCTGCAAGTGGTACAGAGTCATACACTCTTTATTCTTTACCAGAAAAATTAGTTCTAGGGAGGATATGAAGGTGACATAACTGAGTAAGTCATACCTTACTTAAATAACAAAAACAGGTTAAGGGATTCAGTAAATATAGGTATACAATTTTATTCCCAAATATTTAAATAAGTCTGAAGTGTTTAAGGTTTAACTCATTTTTCTTGTGTTCCTCTACATTTAGCATTAATAAACACAATGCAAGAACACCTTTTACATCTCCTTCCTGCCATTGCTTTTTTTGTTTATTCCCCCTGGTTGCTCTGGTCTTGTGGTTACAGAAAGATACAGCATCTAGGGCTGCTGGTAATAACCAAGGCAAAAAATTATTCATCAAAGTACAAGTGATGAATATAATAATGAATTGAATGCTAGAAATGTTGCTTTACTGATAGGTTATCGAGGAAAAGAGTAGAAAAACCCCATGAAACCAACATTTTCTCAGATTTGCATCAATCAGTTTAAAAATACACACATCTGACAAGCGAACGACAAGCCACACAAGGAGCTCTTGTGGACAAGGACTCATTGAAGTCTTCAAACATGCTTGTAAATTCACCTAAAGTGTCACCTATAAACAGCTTTTGTTCAGCCCATGAACCTCTCCTCTGTCTGGGAGCACAAAGTAACTAACCCTAAGGAAAAGAAGCTTCTGGTTGTTAAACTGAGATAAGCTAACATATTGTAAAAAAAAATATCTTAGAATTATGCCAAATTCACAAAACTGAAAGAAAGAAAAAAGAGGAGCAAGGTAATGCTGACCTTTTATATCAGCATCTCTTTTCAAAATGCTTCAAAATTTAGAGCCTGTTATCCCATTTGCTGCACTCACTCCACTCTCTACCAGAGCTCTTGGAGAAATAGGTGTAAGGGGAAATAAATTCATTTAGTTCTTCATTGTTTTATATTTAATCACTGTCCCAGTAGGATTTCATTCCTCCTCAGACCGGGCAGCAAAAAGCATTGGCAGGAAAGAGAGCAAGGAACAGAGAAGCAGAAGGAGCAGCTGTTTTCCAGCTACCATGTAAAGATGCTCTATCTGCAATAGACAATTGGAGTGAGCTCAGGTGAGGAAGCACCTTCCTTCTGCAGGTAGGGATGGTGACTGAGCACTTGAAGAGTACCTGGTTAATAGAAGGTTTTCTTGTAGGAAAAGTGTTTGCAGATCAAGCACATCTTCCAGCATCTGATGTTTTCAATTTTTAGCCAGGTTATGGCATTTTCTGCTAGCCCAAATGGTGAGGAGCTTTCTAATTTGTGGGAGACTTCTGTATATGCCTTGTCTCTGAAGAAGAAAATCTAACAAAACCTTCTGCTGAAGAGAAAGAGCCCACAGGGGGTAGGATGGAGAAGGAAATCTGAGCTCTGGCCAGCTCAGTAAAGCGAGATCCCCAGGCTGTAGGTTTTGATGCCACAAGCTAAGGCAGTGTCAGAGGTGACCACCCACCCACCTGCTTCTCTGCTTGGAAGCAAACCTTCCTCAGAGCAGAGCCCACCTTACCCACTGCTGCAGCTCACAGCCCATCATGTCAATTAAAACTAAGATCAAGATGATAACCAGCTCCAGCACACACCTCTGGAGCTTGGCTGGCAGCACTATGGATTTCATAAGACCCTTCTCTTCTTGATGGAAAAAATTAATTTTAGAGACCTCTTTGCTTTTATGAGGGTTTTAAAGTTTTGGTTTCTTTCCATTAGAGTCTGAGAGTTATCACAAAATGGAGCTGCACTCTGGAAGGAGGGGTGTACAGGTGGTTTTCTCCCAACTGCTGCAGAGCATTTTGCTTAAATGCCCTCTAACCACGCTTCTGCATCTCTTGAAGTTATTCCTGGAATAATATCCTGGCTGGTCTTAAAAGGGTTTGTTATTTTCTTCTTTGCACTTTGTATAAAACAAAAGGCTCTTAACATTTTATTCCATTTATTTAAAAGTTTATTAATTAATTAAATTAAAAGTGTTTTCTCACCCAGAAAACATTCAGAACATTTCTCCAGATATCTGTCCAATCATTCATTCTGTTCTTCAGGGCTGGCCCAAATAAAACATATGCCTTTTCTTCAATGATATGACCTTTAGTTCCCACTTCTTCTCAAAAACATTTCTTTTCTGCTTTGATTTATGTGAAAAGTAATGGAATGACAACTTCCAAAAAAAATTATCCAAAACGTATTGTAAATAAAGATTATTTTCAGCTAAAGAGCTTGAGTGCATTCTTTACATTGTCATTCCTATCTATTACAGTTCTTTAAATAGATGTAATTAAAGGGCACAGTTGCAATAGAAAAACAACGAAAATGTGTTGTTGGTTTTCTCTTTATGTTGGAATGAGCAAGGATTGGGAATTTATAGAAGTTCAGATATGACAAAAATATTGTTTACCTGTAGAGGAAAGGAGACATCTGAAAATAGTTCATCATCAGTTTTAGGTAACTTCTTTAGCTATTGTGGAAAAGCTAAAATCCCACATATACAGCATTCTTATAATTTACTTTTTATAATATACCCATTAGGAATGGTTGCACATGGTGGTAGACTGTATTTCCTGAAACACACATTTGGAGAAGATTTTGCAGGGAGAAAATGTTAAAATACATTTAATTTAACTCCTCTAATATGGGTACTTTCCTTTAACCAGCTTTTCATAATTCTTCTGGCTGATTTTGGCCTGATCTCCCTTCACATACGAGTCTTGCATTTTGCATCCTCACAGTCTTTGCTGCAGTCATGCTTGATTTACATCACTTGAGACCAAAGGTGGATACCTGGGTAAAATCCAGGCCATGTGGAAGCCAGCAGCAAAGATTCCACCAGCTCTGACGGGGCTAAAATTTCATCCTTTTCTGTTTAAACAAAGGCTGTCCCCTGCTCCAGCTACCCATCATACCCGGGAGAAGCTTTAGCACCAGATCATCAGTTTCACAGCAGCTTCACAAACTAAAATAGTCTGAAATATTTTAAAAGTGTAGGAAAGGAAGATAAATTATTTAAAGATATACCAAGTAAGTATGGGCTGAACTTTAGAAAGGTAACGTTTACAGGCTGGCTGTATGGAAAAACATCCTGACTATGCATTAATCAATCCTCAATAGGAATATTAAACAAGGCCAACATTTTCAGGCTCAGATGCCTAAAGTTCAAGTCTAAAACCACATTTAGGAATTCAGGTTTAAGACTACCTGGCTTGAAAACTGTGGTTCTAATCTGAATTTATCTCTTCATGCTTTCTGGTGAACTTGACAAGCTGAAGAAAACTACTGATCTGACTGAACTCCTTACCTTGTTATTTCAAAATAAATGCTGCAAGAGAACTCATGTCATTTAACAGAACTTTCTCAGACAATGGAATAACCACAACTGATCCTCCAAACAACAACATGCATGCATCAGGACTTAGGAACGTAGATCACTTCTGGGAAAATACTGCAGAGAAGAGGGAATAAAGGAGAACTATATTGTCATTAAAATTCTACTTATAATCTTAGCTATATAAAGAAACACAGAACTTGAAAGCATTGTGGAACTTCTCTGGAATTATATGCCCTGATTCTTGAGAATAAATACTATTTTATATCTGCTTTTAAAAATATATATTAAACATATTGCCATACTACAGTATATTAAAGACATTTCCCATTTTAATAATAAAAATAACTCATATTAGTTTGAAAGTTGCAAGATGTTAAGATCAGATGGGAAACAGTTTAAAAGACAAGTGCTAAAAATAACCTTTAAAATACTGTGTACATTGATGTTTCAAAGATGAGTGTAAGTTACACTTGGCAAGGGTGTTGGATCCTTTCATACACTGGATATGTTTAGCTTTGGTATTTTCTTAACAAATGGTTAGTATTGGGCCCTATGTCCCTGGAGGAAAGACATCACCCTACAGTGACATGTTTCTATACAAACATACTCAAACCAAGGTCATCACTCACCTTCCTAAACCCTCAGTAACACAGGCCAACAACTTAATTTACAGAGAGAAGCTGTATGAAGTGTGGGACTAGCGGATCCCAGGGTCCGATCAAGGTCTGCCACTGAATTAAAGGAACAGATGGAGCAGCTCAAGCTACAAGAGAATTTTTTTTCCTACTTCACCCATATATTTTCACATGCATCCCTAACTCATGCTTAACCCTTTCTCATCTAGGGAGGCACATAAACTGCAAGACATGAACATCAATTCACTTTGTTTCCACACAAGTCCTGACATTGTCTCTAAGTTGGTGCCCAGCTACAACAATGAATTCAAGCAACTTCATGACAGTTTGAGGCTCTGACCTCCCCATCATAATTTGCAGAATAGCTTCCTATAAGCAAACCTGCCTGCTCAGATTCTCTTAATCAGATCTTAAAAAGAGCAGCAAGATCCAAACCAGACACAGTTTAGCCATGATTTAAATTCCTCCCTTTTTCTTATTTGTATCTGTCAGGCACATATTTGAGTTTCCAGGCTATGTGATACTCCATGGTGACGGCCATTGGTCACTACTTGAAAGTGAAACTATCAGTCTGAATTCTTTTAAGTTTACCAATTTTTCAAAATTATAACTACTAACAAAGAAAGACCAGAAATATATAAACTACTAGAAACGTATTTCTTGTGTTCAACTATAGCTAACATTAGCATCTCTTCCCACAAGAAAGCAATGACGTCACTCAGTAATTAAAAATACACAAAATTGAAGTGATTTATCCTTCTCAAATTGAGTGTTACTTTTACCTTTAATACTAGATAAAACTGAAAATCAAAGTTGCAATTTGCCTGTTTAATAAGGATCATTTATCTAACTGGGTCTGTGAGTTTTATCCCCTGACACTGAACACAGCAATCTCAGCAGTTCCATTAGGTATAATAGGAATAAATTCAGATTTAAACTTTGTGGTTTTTGCTTGATCTTGGCATTCAGCATACCATATCTTTTCTGAAGAGGATAATATTATTTGGTCAGAAAAGATCAGTGATAGATAAAATTTCTTTTTGTCTTCTGGCAAGAGGCTGAAATCTTTCACAGCATGAAACAGAAGTCTGTAAAACAGAATTCTGTAAATAAACAGGTAAATATCATCTAGTTTCTACCTTGTTGCATTGTGCCCTTCAACAGGAGAGCCTAGTGGTATAGACTTACAGTGTCTGCACAGAAAAGGAGGGGTTGCCATGTCTTTCTTTTATTCCTGTAACATCTGCTACTGGTCATTGTTACAGGCAGGGGCTTTGATCTAATCCAGAATAGCTGTTCCTATGTCCTATAACTGCTTACATAAATGAAAGCCATAGCCTTTTCCCTTGTCATTGCTGTTAATTATGAATGCCATTTAGCATTTTTATATAACATAGGATATAGTTATCTGAGAACTATAGTCCACACTGGTGGACATTGTTGGAAAATAATTTTGGAATCTTCAGTCAGTGTGATGTACTTTACAAAGGGACATAACTTTTCAGTCCAAATGAATTATTAATTGTCTCAAATTATTTTGTAGAATTACTTAGTCGTGAACATTTGTTGAGAAACCAGAACCCTGTCTATCCACTGTACTTTACCAAAGATCAGTAATTTGCATTGGCAATGGTCAGACAATCCCCTCTTAATCTACTCAATATTGCACACTAGTAAGGGGTTATTTACCTCCAAGGAACTGTACTTCTTTGAAATGTGTTATGCACATGTAGTCCATTCTTGGACTGTACGTGCTCCCTGTGCCCGAGCTAGCCATGAGCACGCACACAATAAAAACGGACTCCATGTGGACAATTACTCAGTGAAAAAAAAAGAAAGTTATTTAGGTAGTAAAGTCAAGGAGCAAAAAATTAGGAAATGCCAAATTTACCATTGTCTGTGCAGTGGTGACATCAGTGGAGAAATGCATTATTTACTGTCACAGTGCAAGAAGTCTAATTCCCTTTCCCAAGTAAAGGAACAACCTCTGTCTTCTACATGTCTTCTTGCCAAGTGCTGAAAATACATGTGGCTCAGACAGTGCCAGGAGTAGCATTTTGAAATTACTATTGCAAACTTAAAGGAAATAGCTTGTATCCTGTGGGGGCAGGGGGATGAAACCCCTGGAGTAACTTTCACTCCCTGTCTATAATTTATGTTGCCTTGATTTGCATTCTGTTGTTTTTCAAATGCATAGGATTCATTTTATATGGCTTTTCCTTCCTTGCATCCTGCTCACTAGCTAGATCATCTGGAGCATTCTCATCCACTGAAAAATAGGTTCTCTGGCAGGACAGGAACGGGCCTCTCTTCATTCAGGGAGCATTCATTCAATGCTCCCTCTCTGCTCTAGTGAGTGAAGCCCTTTTCTAGATAGGATGCAGTTTTTCCACACATGGTGTGTTTTCTTCTGCTTCATGTACTAGGGTTTTCCCCTCTTAATCTTTAATCTTTTTTTTTGTCAAAAATTTACCCGGTTTTTACTGCATTTATATCCCCATCTCCATTTGCTTAGCTGATTCCCTCTACTGCTTGCTATCCAAAATTTAATCTATTTGTCTTTCCTTCTCCTTTTATTCCCATGTCTGGCTGTAACTTCTTGGAAATCTAATATTCTTTATGACAGCACCTACATAAAAATTTAGGGTGCATTTCCCATTTACTCCCTATTCACCATATTCATATCCACTGTGATAAACACAGTGTGACAATTGAGGTGAGTGTAGCCTTGCTACACTGGGTTCCAGTTTTCTGGCAAACTTCTTTATCTCCTATTACCTTTATCATAAAATAGAACATTCATTCATNGTTAGACTTCTTTTAGAGTAGAATATTCTGAATTTGGTCATCAGAGTATCAAGAACAGACATTCATTCTTTGTCTTGAATATTTAGAGAGAGAACAATGCTAAGGCAAAATTGAGATTTTTCCCAACAACATACAAAACATGAATTTTTGGTTTTAGTCATTTATTTTCTTGGCTTTAGAAAAGTGTCCATACAAATAGATAGGAATTATTTTCGCCCTGAGTTGACACAAGGGTCCCAGTCCCCTGTATGTGTTCTGTTTGTGTGGCTGGTGACATTCACTGGCATGTAAATTCACATGCACAGGCCTATGGTTCATGCTCACAGTTCAGGTAGGTGTGTGAAAATGCCATGCAGTGCCACCTGTACTTGAACCAAGGACATGTGAGAGAAGCTGGAGCTCAAGATGAGCTGTTAGATCATCCTGTCTAGTTATACCCCTCCTCATTTTGAAAGGCACTGCATTTCACTCAGCTGCTTCTGAGCAGAGTGCAATTTGAATTAAAGCAGCTAATGCTTGGCTAGGATGCAGCCCCCCCAAAAGTTGGCTGGTTTTGGCTTAAGGACAGCGAGAAAAGAAACAAGTGCAGAAGGAACCAGTTCATTTGGTAGATTTTCCTACTGGTCCCTCTTAGAAGCTGGACCTCATTTTTAATTTGAGTTTGTCTCACTTTTGCTTAAAATTTCTTAAATTCATTTTTCATTTCTCTAATATGTAAAGTATTAAAAACACTGTTTTCTCTCTGTGAAGGAGCTAGTGTCATATGATCACTTTGACTGCCAATCTTTTTGTTGGTGTGGGTTTTTTTAAATAATGCAGATTGAACATTATAAGTTTTTTATTGTAAGACATTCCTCGTAATATTTTTATATTTTAATTTTCAATATATAAATTTTTCTAAGTGGAAAATAGGACTAATTTCAGTCTTCCATGATCAGTATTGTCTCTGCACATACAAAAAGAGAGTTGCTCATTTCATCACGATGTTCTTCAGGGAATTATATTCTTTTGTGTACTCATTCTGACTCCCAAATCTTTTTTGGGAACCACTGCTTTCCAATACCTACTGTCCTATTCTGGAAATATGGCTAGTTGCCAGACTTTTCTTTTAAAATTTGTACATTCCAGTGCATTTTTATTGTGCAAGAAAAACAGTCTATAGTGAGATGTTTGGCAACCATAAAAAAATATTTCCAGCATGGATCAAGAGAAGGGATTTTTTCCCCTGTAATTTAGGGCCTTTACTTAATTATTTAACAACTATCTGGCCATCAACTTCTAATTGGGTCATAAAAGGCCTTTGTTGTCACCTTGTGAGACTGTCAGTGGATGAAATAGGGTTTTTAACTCTGAGATTAAAAAAAGGAAGAAGAAAGCAGATCTAGACAAGCTTGTACTACTTCCTGTGACTATTGCCTTTCATGGAAAATTCAACAGAAGACACAGTTAAGTTCAACAAACACTTGATTTTTTTGAGTTTGTCATATTGCCTGAGTGATCTTGGGGACAGCCACATAACCAAAGAAGGATCCAGTCCTGGGACAATGTGAGATCTCAGCTAGTACTGGAATCTAACTAGCGAAGGGAGCAATGTTTTTTTCCTAGTTATGGCTTTAAAGTACATTTATCATGCAGCTTATACTCTGGCAGAGAACCCATTCCTAATCTGTTTTAAAACAAATAGATTGTGTACAGCTGTCCCTATATCCAAGGCAAAATGATGATTTAATGTTGATTAAGAGAGAAGGCCTTTGAAGTGAGTGAGGCAGGAGCCCGTAGTATGTCTCTAGTGATCATTATCAGTCTTTCCCTGAAGGGTGACTTGGTGCCAAAAGCGCTTTCCCCAAACTGGCTGAGGTGGATTCAGGAGCAAATGCTTTGTAAATTTAAAAAGACCTTCTCATTTGCAGGCCTCTGATGTCTTATTCCTTTAGCTGTATTAATGTCTGAGAATAAGCAGATGCAGTCTTTTTCACCAGTTAACTACAAAAAGGGGCAAGGTCCACTGCTCCACGGCACTGTGGGCATCACAAGAAGAGCAGCTGAGCATGTATCCTGCAGTAAAATCAAAGAAAAGTTGCTGGGTTTGTCTGATTTTTTTTTTTTTTTTTTTTTTTTTTTTTTTTTTTATAANNAAAAAAAAGTTTTCGGGTTTTTTTTTTTTTTTTTTTTTTTTTTTTTTTTTTTTTTCCATATGAGCAGCTGCCTTAGCAAAAGGAAAAGAACTTGGATTTAGCTTTTACAGCTAAACACTTTTGTGAATAATTGCATAAAATATAGAAAAAGCACTCAGGTTCTCCCTCTCTGGCTTCTTTGTCTCACATGAGCAGCCACACACCAGCACAGCACGTGTGTACATGTGGCCCTACACACCAACACTGCACATTACATACACAGGCTTACCTTGTCCTCTGAAATCTAATGAGTGGTGGTAGCTCATTTGTACTTGCATGGCATTCATCTGCCCATCTGTCTGTGATTTGGCCAAAAAACTCACAGCACCAGCGACAGATAAGAGGAATCCTGTGTTGTTTCATGCTAACAGCTGTAAAAAAATGCAATTCTCATACAGCTGAAGGGGTGACGGCAAGAAAAAGGAGACAAGAGACAAACTGTGTTTCATTGGTTGGCAATTAGAATTCTCATTCATTTAGAAAAATGCTGACTTTTTCTCATTTAAAAAAAAAAAAAGAAAAAAAGAAAAAAATGAAAAAAACAATTAATAATTAGGCTGAAAAAACTCTTGTCATCTCGAGTCATGGGAGTCTAAAGTTTTAAAAAACCAAAAAGCCATCATCTCCTGTTTGTTTCTTAGCATTCCATAAATAGTCATCATATATGCTCTGCATGAACTGTGCTTACCATCAAAGGCTTCATAGCTACTATTTATAGCATCCCCATTACTAACATACTTTCTCAAATATCGTAGTACTAGGTAAAAGCAAAAATATGATTTCAAGCATATAGTGTTCTTCTGTAAGTGTAACCAAAGCACTTTTTCCCACTGCTGAGAAAAGACATTTTGCTATTGACTTCAGGGGGAGGGTGGGGAAGGAAACCAATCCTTTGATGGAGAAGAGTTTTGTATAATTGTCTGTAATTTTAAAATTATGTAAATGTTTTACTGTGACAGCTGCCAGATCGACAATTCTGGGAATTTAAGTCAAGAGCAATAGCATGGGTTTCTCAACATTGCTCCATTATTGTGTCGAAAATCATGCCAGGAGGAAGATATGTCTTAAATATACATAAGCAAGTGCAGAAGAGCACTTCTAGACCCATACTGTAGAATCTTAATTCTTCCTCAACCTCCTCCCTCCCAAATAACCAAAACCAGACAAGTTTTTGGCTGAGAATATTTTGTTTAGGGGCATTTTCATGAAAAGTTTAAATTATAAACCATAGAAAAATATTTTATATTAAATTTTCAGTAATTCATATTATATTTAATTCATCTCTGTCTATAAACATTAAATTTAAGCCCGTTTTATCTTTTCTCTTTTTATTGTGATTGATTTTTCAGCTTTAGTTCCTAATCTATAGCAAAACCATCAAAACAGGGAAAAAGTTGCAGTTTAACATTATTTTCACATTGCCCTTCAAAGCAGCTATTTTCTTAATGTCTGACTATTCCATGGCTGGGTAAAATTAGGCATGGTTAATACCATACAGCATCAAAATCCGTTTTGTGGAAATCTCCTGCAAAACCTACAATTGTCAATTTGACAGCTAAAAATTTCAGTGGAAGCAGAATTGCAATGAAAGGTCAGATCATTCTCCAAACCTGCTTAATCCTTGACCTTGCTAAAACTGATGAAGGTGGCAATTAATCCCAATTATTGAGTTTGGTTTTGTGCAGTGTACAATATGAAATTTATTTAATGAAGTTTGTCTCATAAATTAGGCCTAGATTTAGTTGCTGACTGATTAGCCAGTGTCTCTAGAAAGGTGCCGTTATTAGATTTAGTAAAGGGAATTATCTGGTCTAAATGCATATCCTTCTGGTTATGGAATGACAGTCTGTAAACATGCCAGTCAAAAGTGGGGCTTTTTCCTGAATCTTTTCTCACCAAAATATCAGGACTTTTTTAACAATTCAATGAGAATGTTGGTTTTGACATTTTCCATTGCTTGCATGTTTCTGTTTTTGTTCCAGAGGGCAATAAAAATGAATGACCTGCAGGTTTGAGGTTTGTTTCTTTTCAAAAAAAGTGACACTCTGCAAAACATCCACAATTTTTGGGAAATATGTTAAAAATATGTAAGAACCCCATAACATCTTAGCTTTTCTACTTTACAGCTTTCTGGTAATTAAAGATATTTTGAAAATTGGAGAAGCTACTGTTTCAGCATCAAACATAGTAATGTATCTTATATAGGTCTAAGGTATAATTGGCAAAACTTAACAGAAAGACCTCAAACAAAAATATTTCAAGACATAAAAATGGGAAACCTGCAAACCCCGTGCAGTTCTGCCAAAAGACCTGACCCTGCAAAAACTGCTTCTGCCATTTACTGCCTTGATCAGTTCTCTAGCAGTTGTGGGGCTACTTATCACAGTAGTATACACAATTCTTAGACGTTTAGTGGATTGGATTCTTAGTGTCCAGACATTTTTCTAAACCTATGTTCAGACTCCCTTTGTAATTTCATGTATAATTAATTTATTTTACTCTGTTATTTTCTTTTCATGTTTGTGGCTGAGGAGCTTCTCATTCTCAAAGTTCACATTTCTTGGCTTGCTTAAAACAATTCTTTTATTCAGTGTCACAATTGTTCAGTATTTCAATTCTCTAAGTAAGTTTTGGGCTAAAAATTGGTCCTATATTAAGGCTATATGGCATGCAAATTAAAAATACTTATTTACAGAGTAGATCCGCACAACAGGAAGAACAGCATAATCACAGAGAGTAAAAGCCCATTCACCTTATTTAAATAGAGATAAAAAGGAAAATTTTTTCATGCTTGAACTAAGAATTGGCAATTTTGTTGTCTAAGAAAAATACCTGAACAGATCATTGTAAATGGCATGAACAGCAGCTCTGTGCTTCAAGCCTCGTGTCACTGCACTGTCCATTCTGATGGTTAACTGAGTTGATCTGATTTTTGCAATCCAAAAAATATGATTGTGTTCTTCCATTCACAGCCAAAATACAAGCTCACTTTTCTAAATAGTGTGGTTTCAAGATCCCGAGAATGACCAACATTTGGAGGAATAAAATTAGTTAGATTCACTTAGGGAAAAAATACATCATACATTTTTTAAGGAATCATTAATGAATAGAATAAGGCTGACAACAGGGTCCCTCATAACCAGAGAATCCACTAATTCTGAATTAATAAGGAGTTAGCAGAGTGTGGAAAGCTCTGTGACCTTCACCAGAGACTTCAGTTTCTTTCAGGCAAGAATGACTCTGAGGATATCAGACATGAATATAAACAGCACAAACATAAATTGTTAGGAATCCTAAACAATTAGAATGAATGTGGGACCACCATCAACAAAAAAGCCCAAAGCTGACATGACTGTACTCTGACTTGCAGAAACTACCTGAAGCAATCACAAACTGAAAGCCAGACAATTGTGTGAGTCTCCTGAGAAAGGTGGAGCATAGAATTTCATGCAAAATGGTCCTTGCCCCATTCTGTTTCAGTGACTTTTATCTCCGTTTTCTCTTTTTTTCCCTTTTGCTATTTACAGTGTCCCAAGGATACATCTTATTCACAGAATTTTAGCCATGAATTTTCTGCTAAGTAGAAAACTGCCTAAAGTATCTTGAGATATTATTCTATTAACTTCTTTCACTATAGCTGCGGTATTCAGAACACTACTAATAAATTTGGGAAAATAGGCTGAAGTACGTTGGTTACGAATCAGTTAAAAAAAAATCAGCCAAAAATAACATCTGCACCAGCAAATCTGCACTGCTTAGCATACGGTTTTAATTTAAAAATATTTACTCCTAAATTTTGAGAGCTGTGAGAGCTTTTAGATGTGTGCTTCTCATTAAAAGGATGCTGGCAGATAGTGTAGGCCAAATATTGGCTCTGGAGGAAGAAAGGTTTAGAAGAGACCTAATATTAGACCACATTTAGCCATTGATATTTTAGGAAGAAGTCTTCACTGAGTCCTATCAGAACACACTTTAAGAAATTTATATTAATAATTGAAGCTGTCTCTTGAGTTTTTTTAGATAAATGTTTAACTATGGTATTAGCTGGTACTCGAATATCATATAGTAATTAACTAGAGCTAGACCAGTTTAGGGTCTAGTTTGTATCTGTTGTTAAATGCTAAAAAACAGTCTTTTAAATGTAGCATTAAGTATTTGAGTTTTTAGTTACTAATGCTGGCAAATAAGACTGACTCTTAATTTCCTTGACTGTGCCCAGCCTTTCTAGAGAGGTAGCTATTTCTAGAGGTCCCAGATGTAGGAAACAACACAGTTCCCTGTGAAGTGAAGGAGAGCAGAGCAGTGAGACCGTGTGTCCACACCAGGGCATCACGTGTGAATGTGCAACTGCACAGCTGTCTGATCTGTTAGCCCAAAGCCAAAACCAGGACCCTTGCTTGTAGATCACAAGAACCACCTTTCAAGGTGTCACTTGTGCCATCGATGTCTTGTCAAGGACACATCTCTTTGCCATCTGTTGCACCTCTTTCAATGTCAGAGAATTTGGGGCCTTTCATATGAGTGGCCCCAGTCTCTCCATGACAGCACTGAAAGTCATACAGGACAATTGCCAAGCAGGCAATCCTGAAATATCTCCTATTATATTTTGCCCTTGACTTAAATGGCTACATGAGAGACACGTTTACTTTTAAAATTCCTTTGAAATACCTAACATTTGTGTGCTGGGTTGCAGCCTGCCTAAATCACTATCCTGTTACTTTAAAATGTCTTCTTCATTAAAACAAAATGCAAGAGAAGTAAAAACAAATTGACAATACTATAAAATATTTTATGTGATTGGCCAAATTTAAGTATTTCTGCAATTAAACATTCCCAACATTTTGGTGATTTTGTTTCCTCTTTGTTGTATCTAGTTTTCAAACTGCATAAAAAAATATTTTTAATTGTCCAGTGATAAAAGCTGTCCAGTAACAGAAAAGACTACATATGCTTCAACAGCAGACATATGAAACCTGTGTGACAAACACAATCATTTAACAATCTGATTTTCTTGTTGGGAGGGTTTAATGCTGTTGGGTGTAGTATTAAAATGTAGAATTTGATAGTGTGTCTTAAAATTTTAATGATGTGTTCATGAATATAAAACATTCTTCCATCAGTGACTTTATGACTTCTCCTCTGCATAATTAGTGGTATCTGTTTTATGAGCTTACTGTTGTTGCCTTGATCCCATGAAAATGTGAAACCACTGTAATAATTTACACCATTCCATAGTTTTAAAGATACAAGCTGGAATTTCTTCCTCTTTTCTCCTGGCACATTCCCCTGGGTTTAATATCAAAACAGAATATTAAGCGACCTTCTTGAAAGCTGGAAAAGAAAAAAAATTCAAGGACAACAATTAATTTTAAACATTTGTCATAACAGTGTATTTGTTGCCTCACTGAAATCTGTGTTGTTATCTTCTGTTAGAGAATAAGACAAGCTTCTTACTGCAAAGTTGGTAAATTTAGGTAAATGAAATCATTGGGGAATGTGAAAAATAAAATGTGACTACCAGTGGAAAAAACAACTATCTAGATAATAATGATTCTATGATCATAATCTGTTAACTTCTGAACTGTCATTATTTGTACAGTCTCTCTCCATTCTTTGTCCTCCAAACTTCAGCAAGCACTGGTCCCATATAAATAAAATGTCACTTGGTACATGAAAAGGAACACAACATTATGTTTAGACGCTTAGACCAAATATTAGGCAAGAAGGGCAGCAGTTTCTTCTTTGGTTTCACATCTGTAAATCAAGGCTGATGCTGGTTAAAACAATGGTGGGTTACTGTGGCATTTAACAGGGATGACAAATTAATCTTCCTCCACTCAAAGAAGATAGTGAGGTTGTGAGCCGCATTTGCAGACACATATTTTAAATGAGCACACAGGCTCCTGGAGGTTACTCAAAACCAGAAAATATGTCATTGTCAATGTTTTGTGCAAGGACCATGCACCGTCTGATTCTGAGCTATTTCCCTTCAGAATTAAAAAAAAAAAAATAAATGACCACCACGTAATAATGACAAAGAGTTTCAACTTTCAGTCCAAAAGGTCAAGTTTCTAAGGACTTATGTAAATGCCATGCACAAAAACAAGCAAACAAACGAGAAGGTAAAAATGAGTGTTGAAAATAGACAAAGCCCCTAATGATATTTTGGTAACACTACCGACTATAGCACTTGAAGCTAGCTAAGTGTCTCACCAATTAAACACTATCAGCTTGCTAAATGTCTAGGGAAGAGAAACATAGATTTAAAAATGTACTCAGTGGAAATTAGCCTCTCAGTGAAAATTTTATGAAGCATAAAAAAATTATTTTTATTATCTATTAATTGAATTTCCTTCTAAAGAACATTGATTTGGCCACTTGAATCAGGGGAAATTATCATCTTTCTCTGAAGGTTATAGATGGAAATGCATCATTGTCATGTATGCTCTCACAGGAGTGCATGTATGTTCCCATGAGAGCATATATGACAATGCTGCATCAATCCCTGCTAGGCTTTCTAGTTTTCTCTCACCCCTTTGATCTCTATACAGTCCATCAGTGTCTGAAATGAAAAGTCATCCCACCAGAAAACCTGGACATGTGATGAATCTGGGCACAAGGCAGACAGGTTACCATGCTCAAGAGGCAATACAGCCTGATAAACAAATGGAGTCAAAACAATCCATCCTTTTAAGATTGTGTTTGTTAGGAATTGTCCATTCAAAAAAAGACAAAAAACCCCAACAAACCACAAAACATGATGTTCCAAATTTCTTTACAATCTGGGGATGTAAATAAATACCAGTATATCAGAATACCTCAGGGGACCAAAGCTTTGCTGCTCACTCAGTTATAATGCAAATTAGGTCCTGCTTATCTCTGCTCTTCCCATTTGACAAACGTCAAGCAGTCCTAGCTGAAAGATCCTTGCTTCCCACTGCCTTTCAAAGTGTCTGCCACAGAAGGGCTTATCTCACCCTGCTTTTGCTCCCTGCAGCATGGCCGGGTAAGTAGAACTCTGATTTAAATCAGCCCCTTTGCTACAGGACTAACTAGTTAAAGAGTTAAATTAATCTCAGTGTTTGGCTCTTTAAACCAGTTCCAGTTTTACTCTCCCTATTTGAATTTTACTGGACTTTCTTCTGAAGAACATTTCTTCGTATCTTACTTCAGTGGGAGGTTATCTCTTTCCTTTGAAGGTTATATTGTGATTGGCAGAGGGTCAGGAAACTTCAGTCACATCGGTCTGTTACGGAAATACTTTGAAAAATAAATGTGAAAGACAAATGTTAAGTAATCAGCAACAGTTCCATAAGGCTTCAGACCCAGTGAGGTATCCACAAAAGTTTTGTTTACACAGTTTATTAATACAGAGAGTTGGGAGCAACAGGAGGTTCTCTGTTGACTTTGATAGTCGAGCTTAAGATAGACACAAGGTTCACGCTCTGCTGGCAGGATGTTCACAGAGTAACAGGCTAAAACACAAGCACACTATTTGGCCACTGGCAAGATTTCATATACATTAGAAGACTTTTGTTTTTAGGCAGTGCTGCAGGATTCTTCTAAGCTTAGTCTTGCCTCCTCTAAGCTTGCTAGAAGTAGCATTCTATCAGTTTCTGATAGCATCAGAAAGATCAACACAGTGCTGCTTGAATTATGTTCTCACAATCCAGAAGGGATAGGATTTCTAATACTCTATTACATTTTAAAATATTGCAATTTCTAGTTTTCCAATTTTACTCTCAATTTTTATCTGTATGTACTGAAAGGAAGTGAGACAGAAATTTAAGAACAAATTCAGTATGCATTATATGATGTACAATCCAAGTACATATCATTTTGTTTTGAACTGTCTGAGTGGACCTTGCACTTTCTAATATATATATATAACTCCAAATGCACTTATAAGTGGATCATATTATGAGAAATACTATAAATAATATTAAAGATGACTAGGAGCCTAATGTTTCTGTATAAAACCATTTGATTCTCACCAGTAGCTAAGGGAGTTGTGTGCAGTCAGCAGAAGGGCATATATCCCTTGGATTTAAAGCTTGAGCTGTCTTTATTTGATTCAGTTGACCTTAATAGTCATGTTTGCAGGGAGTCCAATTAGCAGCTGTTTGCAACATACTGCACCATATGTGCTGGATCTCTAAGGCTCAAGTAGGAGCTTAAAGATGGAGGGTCAGGCCTAGCTGTCATTTTTATAAAATTTAATTTCCTCTAGGCATTTTGAAAAAAAAAAGTAGCAGCAAACACATTAGAATAGTGCTGCCTTTATGGGAAATGGCAATTTAAGCAGCCATGTGCTTCACTGTCAGTAGGTCAAAATGTTATAGGGTATGTCAAAGATTTTCTTCATAATATTCTGCACTGTACCCCACTGTAACCCACTGCTATAGGGTACAGTCAATCCAAGTGCCATTACCAGGAGTCCTCCTTTGCAGTGAAATCTGCATAAACCTAGAACAGGAAGTAAAACCCCTGTAAAGCACAGATTTGGTCTCAATTAATTAATTCAACAGCAAAATGTGAAAAAGATGTTTGTGTTCTTCCTGGTTTCATCTACTTACTCTCTCAACTCCAGTTCGAGTTTATTGCCTGCCCAGCTGTGCCAACGCAACTGTTTATATGGCTCTGCTCTATGTCAGATCAGTGCACTGGTATAAAATGATATGGAAGTCCTAACAAACAAAAAGGTAAAAAAAGCAGCAGTGATTTCCCCTTTCACTGACTTCCACTTTTTTTTTTTTTTTTTTGCATTTGGAAACTGAACAATTGTTTTGGAAAATTATTCCTTTTGAATTATTTCCTTTTCTTGTAGCTACATTTCCATTTCACGATTTTAGTTAGTTCTTAGACTTATTTTTTCTCATTGGACTTCAATATTGAGGGATTCTAATGAGAGAAATAACACACTGGTGAAATTTCAGCACTATCTACATGCAAAGTCACGAAAGTTTGTTTGCTTTAGATGTATTTTTAAGCACAGACAATTGAGAGAGGCTTCCTGACCTGCAGTTTCCATTCAAACATCTGAGATGTCACCCTGGGGCAGGCTAGAGAGGGAAATTGCTGTGGTCAAGTCGGTTGTCTGCCCAGCTCTAGCGTCTGGCACCTCTGAGTGCTCAGCAACAGGCTTAGGTTTAATTCTAAACTTAATAGAGAAATATCCTATTTACAGGACAGGCTTTCATATTTTTCAGAAGAGATTAATGGAATTTATTTATGCCAAACAAGATTCTATATTTTCTGAAAAGTTCTGTACCAGGATAGAGATGACCTTTTTATGGTTAAAAGCACTAATGTTCTCATTCTGGTTGTGGTTCCCTTATCCTTACTCCCTACTGTCTCAGCATTAAGGTCATTAAGGCTCATAAATACACATCTTGTAGCAACAGGGGCTGAGGGAGTGAATGTAATCCACACCTGCACAGCTCTTATCTTGGGTGTGCTCTGCCCCACACACCTGCATGGTGGACAAGGGCAAGAAATGCAACTTCTGGTCCAAAACCTACTAAATTGGTTGTATCTGTAAACATACTGGCAAACTGAGCTTTCCAGCACACACTCAGGCCTCTGAGAGATGGGTGAGTAAATCAAAGATTCTGGTAGTGCATGGAATTTTACCCAAGGCAAGGTGTCATGCCACAGCTTTGGGGTCCAAAGCCCAAAAGGAGCCCTGGAAAGCCTGAATAAAGCATGGTCTGCCAGCTGAAGATTTGCTCCCTGTCTGAAAAGCAGGAGACATGGGAAGAAGGCAAATAAAACTTTCAACCAAAGTATGTGATCCGTCACCTTAAAGAAATGAAATTGTCTTCAAGAGGAACTTCTACTGGGCAAAAAATGTAACATAATTCAGAAATGCCATCCTGTGTACAATCAGAGGAATGGGAAGGAGATGTACTCCTCTCTTCTGTATTTTATTCCTGAATGATAGGTTGATTCTGGATTGTGAGCAGGACTGTGTAACAGGAGGAAAGCAGCAGGACTTTGGTTGTAATGGAACTGTGTGAGAGAAATACCGTACACATATATGTTCCTCCTCTGTGTGATGCTTTATGCATAAATAGGGATAATGGGACCTTGACACCAATTCCTAAAAACAGCACAGAGACACGTCTCACAGTAAAACTTTTTCTCTTCTGCTAATGCATTTTGGTTTTTTTATCATCACTGCTATGTTTCATGAAGCAAGAAATATCTCGGCAAATGATTGAAGATAATTTGACTCAAGATTAGTCAAGAAAGATTTGGAGTAATTTATGACAATATTGCACAAAACAACTGTCCCTTTCAGAACCCTTTCAGATTCTGTCTGTTAATAAAGAGTTTGAATTACACCAAGCCATTTGAACTCTGTGAAGCTCAGGCATAGAAATCTGCTGATTTACATCCTGTGAAGAAAAACTGAGGCACAAGGAAAGGCTTACTCTTTTTACAATGCTTGTATTGCTGGTTTTTCAAGAATTGCTAATAAAGAGGGCATTAATAACAGCATTTACAGTCCCATTATCAGAATCTGTGAGTCACAGTACTAAAAACCTTCATTTCTGTGTAACAAAAATAAATGTAATATTATCTGGAAGATCCAGGCAGGATTGAGACCAACATTTTCTAGTTCTTCATATCTTCTCTGAGTAAAACTGACTCCAGAGCTTCAAACTGTGGTTAGGATTCTACCTTCTAGTAGTCATATCAATGGAGTTTTGCATTTTCCTGTTTCTCAAATAGTCTCAAGCGATTTCATTTTGTTCATCTTTATTTTCTCCTCCTTTTAAGCAGTCATCAATTCAGCAATTATTCTCAGAATAAACTCCTTCAAACAAGTGGTGACAATGCCAGTCTGGAGACAAAGCTGGAGAAAGGAGAAGATCAGACAACCCTGGCAGCCAAGTAACATTATATTCAAGTCGGTTTTGGTTTAAAATGCATTTAATTTGTAGTTGCAGCACAAACTCTGTGGTGTTTGCAAGGTGGCCAATGGTGGCTTTGCAGACCTAAATTCCAAGATGTCAGTAAAAAACAGAGGTCTAATTTTAAACACTATTTAAAACCATAGAGAAATCATCAGCACCAAAATATATGTTAAAATATGATCCATAATACAAAATAATTAACAATCTCTGTTGATGCCTTAGCTTTAGCAGGAGTGGATATATGCTTTCATTATCAATATGGCATAAAGATCTTTCAGTGTCAGGACATTCAGACCTTCCCAATAAAAAAGTAGCTGACATTTTTCTGAGGCATCCTTTAAAAACCTTCACAACAACCTGAGCTCACCTCATTGTTGTAAGAAACCAGATGAGTTTCCTCACTTGCAGTCAAGGAGAAAATATAGTCACTGCCTGAACTCTTACAATTTCCAGATGTCTATTGACATACTACCCGAACTTTTTCTTGACATTTAATCTCTCTGCCTGAAAAAGCTAGGAAAAACAACATAGCATATAGGAAAATCTAAGACTGTATTTTGATGCTTGTTCAAACAGTGTAATGTTTATACATTATATAATAATATATACACATATATAATAATAATATGTATACACTATACTTGCATGTATACATACACACAGTCATATATATACATCACTTTTGTGGGAGTGGCTGTTTAACTAAAGCAGACTGTACTTCTCTGCTTTATTCTAGTTTTTTTCACATCATTAAAATAAGCAATTTAAATCTTTGTCACTAAAATTTTTAAACAAAATATTGTGAATAGGATTATGAGGAATGACCCCAACACTTACTGATGAACATTAAACATTGAAGCCTCCTATGTTTCACAATATGGTTAGAAAAGATGTGGAGAAAATAATTCATCTGTTTCTCAGGTTTCTAAGTGTCTGCTGCTCAGAAGACAAACAGTAAAAGGACTTGATTTTTTGTATTCTTCACAAACTTCTCTAGTTTTTCATTCATATGAATAGGTTAAAGTGGACTAGCCTTTCTTGACTTGTACAGAAAGAAATTATAAGCTGATTTAAAGAAACAACTGTACTTAACTCAGCTGTCTTAATCTTATGGGACAAATTCTCCATCAGTTATATACATATGCGACTTTTATCAGTTTCTGAGGAAGCATATGGCTCTAAGCACTGCTCTCATATTTTAATTGCTGCCAAACACGCTTGCACACGCACATACAGGCACAGTCCTGTCCCTTCCCTTAGTACAAAGCTGGGAATAAGATTGTTTTGAGATTTCAAACACTTTCCTTGACTGACTCAGATCAAAAAGTTGGAATCTCATAAATTTTCTTCAATGTGCATTCAAAACAAAAGTTTGGTTTGAGTTAATGAAAACACTTCAGTGGAATTTTTATTATTTTTAGATACTGATATTTGTCCTAAAATGGCACAGAAAAATAAAAAAGATAAAAAAGACATACTGAATTTTCCTGGAGGTTTTGGGTTTTGTTTGTTATAAAAGGCACAAAATGAAACAAAATTTCTGTGTTTTTTATTTTAATACCTTTGCACTTCCTTCTAAAGAAGCTTAGAATAGAAATCCCCTGATGAGCTGTTACTCCTATGTTACATCAAAACTCAGAACTGCCATTTTTTTTGTGCAGCAAGGATTGAAGCCAGTTTCTCCACCTGTGCTGGGATGCCAGAGCCAGCAGAGAGGCGGTGTGAGGTGGTGACTGGGGCTGGGGAAGGCTGTAGTCGCTGTTCTTTTTTGTGTCCTGCCACCAACTAGATGCACAATCCTCAGCAGACTGGGTAGGTGTAATTCCTAAACGTTAGCTCTGGATGCTACCAGTATTTTGCTGAGAAAAGGACTCCTCTTGTCCTTTGCCAATGCAATACATTACAGTCCTTTACAGCTCAGGAGTGCAGCTGCCAGGGATTATACCTCTCTCTGCCCTCTGAAAAACTACCTGAGCAGAAATTTGTGCTCCAGGTAGAAGCTGCCTGTCTTTTTAAGCATGACAGGAATGAGAACTTGGAAAAGAATTTGCACGTTGTGGTATCTGTGCTCCTGCATAATTACTAGCATGTTTGTCAGCAGCAGCTCAATACGAGTGGCTGACTTTCCAAAGTGACAACCATCACCACTTGTCGACTGTGATGTGAGAAGTGGCTAAGCAGTTCTTTGGGAAAGCAGGCTGCTCAAATGTGCTGCTCAAGAGACAGCAGTGTATAGCAGCTTGGTTGCCTTGGTTTGCATGGGCCTCTCTGATAAAATCCCATCAGTCTGAATGGGGAGACTCTGAGGATGGCTCCCTGTTTTTTTTTTGGTCACAACTTTGGGTCAGTAACACTTATTTTGTGTTGTGCTGGTTCTCTTAATTTTTTGAGGAAATATAGGCTTGAGCAAAAGAATCTGGGCTCTTCCACACCTCTTAAAATATAACATTTAGGGAAGTTTCCAGTAAAGGAATGAGTGTTGTCAGCTAGTTAGCACAAGTCATTGGAAAAATCCCTCAACTCTGTATAGGCAGAATAATTACACAAAAATGCATTCGGAAATCCTATGGAAAATGTAGTCCGGTGACCTGGCATGGTTACAGCACAATTTAGCAAGTATGTTAGAACAAATTACTCCTTTTAACCATAAACCATTCTGTTTCACGCTTTTAATGAAGGCCTGTGCCACACACTAGAATACTTCTCACCTCATTACTACCCATAAAAAGCAATGATCCATTCAAAGGCTCCTCATATCTCCCAAATGAGATGTAAAAGAGCTCACTCTTTCTCAATCTGGCACAAAAGAGAACGGCTTCTTACTTCAGCCTTTGATGTCGATCATTAGGATGTTTACTAGATAAAAAAACTGAAAAATTTATCTGTGTAACTTCACTGATGTTGTGTGTTAGCGTTCTGCCTGCTGGCCCCTGGCTCCCTATTTATAAATATAAATCCCTTGTTGCTGTTTCTGGAAGCAAAAGGGTTTCAAGATATCCCCAAAGTAATTATTTTCCTCTCTCTGTATATATATGTATGTATTTATATATAACAAATATACAACAAAAGGGAAGAAAAGCATGGAGAGAGAAATATCCAGTGAACTTGAAGAATATAATGAGGCAGTAAAACAGAAACTATGAACTGAATAAAAATTAAATGCGACATGCTGTCTGATAAGCAAGTTTAAAAAAATTAATAATGTGGGAATTTCAGCTAGTTATTGCTCAAACACATGTACATATACCACTCATGCACTGCATATAGTTGTGTGTATTTAAAAATATAAACTGCCTCAAAAAATGCAAAATATTTTTTAAAAAATCAAAAGTTAAAAATAAACAGTACTATAAGTAGCATTTTCTCAAGGAGGAATGTTCTTATTTCTTAGTAAGCCTATATGTATTGCTTTGGTTTTGCTCTTTCTTAGAATAGCCCAGAAAGGACTTTATTCTGGCATGAGATATACTATTTTACTATGTCTTAGCAAATTGCATTCTGACAGATTCTGCTTTACCTTTCCAGCACCGTGATGGCAATGACTAACTCACAGGCATTACAGTCAGTGACACAAAGTGGCCTAAGATCTTCCCTGACAATCTGATGGGGTTTCATCTATTCCCCCAAAGTGGATGGGCAATGGCTAGAGGTGAGTAGAGGTACATATACCTCAGCTCGTGTTGTGATGTTCTTGTATCCTTATCTATGTGATACTTGGGTGTGCTGTTCTTGTTCTGTCTGTGAGGATGGGCCCACCCCAAGTCTGTCACCAGAATTATTTAATTTCTTTCTATTTCTGTCAAAGCATCTTGGCTTGCTTCAAGAGTTTTTAGCTAGTAAGACGTTTCTTATTGCAGTTATGTCCACTGAACCAAATCAGAACCACAAGGGTTTAAATTTCGTCAACGAATACGAAAAAGTGAAATACCTGAGGGCTTGGCAAGGTGGGACGCGCCTTGGCCATGTGGTGTAGCCAAAGAAAGGAATGTTGTGCACCAGTAAGATGTACTCAGAAGCTAAAGGGTTCATCTCCACCAGGCAGTGAGAATCTAGAGACACACAAGACTAAGACCTGCCATTCTTGTTGAGGCCAGCAGTTTGTTTAAACTAATATCCTGTTCCAGCCAACAGTGTGTGATACTTCAAAGTAACACGCAAACTACCCCACAACCACCAAAAGTAATACTCTAAGTAATAACTTGCCTGTAGGAAAAAAAGTTTCCCTTTTAATCTCAACCAACTAGTTATGCCAGGAAGCTTGAATATTTCAAATCCCTTGTATCTTATCTTAGGTAAGTATGAATGTTTTATTATCTGTATAAATGTCTAATCATATTTAAGTTCTGGAAAGCCTATCTTTAAAGTGTTGTAGCAGCATTAAATGATCATCCCTTAAAAGGGGAGGTGGGTAAGTATACTCTTGCCATTTCTCCCTTTTCTTAAATATACAAAAAGTAAAGTATGGAGTGCCTCAACTCTGTGCTCAAGCCAAAAAATGACTGAATATAAAAGCTGGAGTTAAAATACTGTAGTTCATGATTCATAGCACTCCATGTGTGCAATAGGTTTCAAAGTTCACATGCATATTGCTTACATTTATCTAGGAAATTTGAAGGCAATATTTTCTTGATTAATTTCTGCTTATGAACAAATTAATAGCAACTTATTAAAAATATTTTTGGTAGTGGTCAAACAATTGTATTTTGGCATCTTTTTTTAGAAGCAGCCCAGAGAGACCTAATTAAATCTCTGATGATTCTCCACAGTTTTGGGGCAGACAGCATTAAAAAAATTAAAAAAGAAAGACAATAAATCATTACAAGGTACATTGAATACACTGCCTTTTGTTGTGTATCTGTCCAGTGACTGCCACAACAGTGCTTCTGTGAGCTCAGAAAATCTGTAAATTACAACGACAGAAAAGTAAGCATGAAAAAGAAAAAGCACCCACCTAAATTTTTAACAGGTATGCTCAATTCTTGTTTCTTCAATGCTTTTTCCAAATACCGTATCCAATCACTTAAGGCAAAGTCATAGATAATGATATCAAACAACAAGGAACTCTTAAGCTATACAGCTTCTAAACTAAATTACAGAATCTGTCAGAAATATGAACTTGGCTTTAAATATTTTGAACCTTGTTCGGCTGCATTAAAGAAATGGCAACACTCTAGGAAGATCAGAAACTTAAAAAGAAAAGTACTTTACAAGTGTGTGGCCTCTGGAATAACAGATGCAGTGCTCTGTTTGGAAGCTTGGATCAATATTACTCATATGCCTGGTTAGGGATTTATCTATCTTGAAAATAGTAGTAAGTGGGAGGAGGAAGACTAGACCTGGTGACAGCATTATTCAAACTTCTCAGTGTCTTCCTGCAAGAATAAATTTGACTGTTGTTTATAAATATCTTTCAGATATAATTCACAGCTTCTGTTAACTTAACCTGTTGATTGTAAAATCTATCAAAAAACTTAGGAGAACAGTTTGATATGTCATAAATACTTCTTGATACCAAACACTCGTAACATTTACATCTGCACTTGATAATCTATTTTTATCTATTTTTATTCTATCATTTATTTTGCAGCCTGGTGATAAGAATGGAAAAGGCACAAACAGCACCAACATAAAGTGTTTTCAATCACAATTGCCATTCACTGATAAAATTTTTAAAATCCCCCAAAGCCAGTACAAATAATTGCTGATGCTCCTCTCTGTTTTGCTATCAGACTGCAATAAATTTTTAGGTTATGGTAGGCTGATGAGAAATGTTTAGGCAAAAAAAAACCCCAAAAAATTCCTTTTGTACTTTATCATGGCTCAGTTGTATAGGTTCCCAAGAACAAGAACTTTTCATACTTGTTTCAAAAACAGTACATTTAGGTCTCAGCCTATTTTTTTTACAGCTGACGTGTATATTATTTTGTAACAAAGAGACCTGTCAGCTGTATTGGACTGTTTATTGCTTTGACAACTTGATTTTGACTTTTTCTACATGATTTGCCAAGATTAGCTTTTATTTACAGGGTTTTATGTTCTAAGATGAGGTGAAAGTAAGAACAGCGAATATATCTTTTTCCCTGACATCTCCAATAATTTTACCTGGTCAAATGTTTGGATACACAGAGCTGCAGTAAAAATGCATGATTAGTACTCTCCCCTGTGGATTATGAACAGAAAGCATGTGTTGGGCTTACACACAGACGGTGATTTACTCACAGTCACATATAAAGGTATTTGCTCTGTCTCTCCGGTGTCTTTAGTGCCCTTTTCTCATTAAAGAAGACAGATACCAACAGATAAGCAAACGAGTCTGCTCTGCAAAATACGGATCTGGCTTTTGAAACAAATGTACTGACCAAAGTACTAGAAGACAATTTTCCAAGATGGTCCAGCAAGACAAAAATATGCTGTTTATTTGTGACCATTGCTACATAAAATATCACAGTGGTGGATTTTGTAGTATCAGATAAAAATATTAGCAGAAATAACTCTGTACTCTATTTTCAAATGATCGGTTTGAGGTTCCATGCATGCCACAAAATGATAATAGCTGTATAAATATTGGCATGAAGTAGATTTTAACAAAAGGCTTAATAGAAACTCCGGATTCCATAAAAATACACAGTTTAAATTCAGAGTTAACAACAAAAACGACTACACAATAACTATTCAATTCATCCCATCCTATAATTGTGTAAATAGCAGGTTTTCATGATGAATTTTGTTATTTTAAAACGCATGCTCCAAAATTATCTTTTTCATCATGTCCCTGTTCATCAATAAGTCTGCTCACTCTCACTTAGCATACAGAAAATGGAATAACATAGTAATTTGAACAAATGCAGCTCTTCCTGAAATGTCTTTTAATGGGTTTCATCAAATTCATGGATTTACTTTGGTCTTATGAGCTTTCCAGTTTGGCCCACAGCTGAGAGGTTTGTGTGAAAAGCCTGTGGGATGCAGGAGGGGATGTGAGTGCCTCAGTAGATGGCACCCTTCTCTCTGTCTCAGAGAAGGAACCAGCACTCAGCCCTTCTGCTGTTGCCCATCAGCTCCAGAAAGGAAAAAAAAGCCAGAAAACCACAGAAACAAGGCTGTTATGACTTCTCAGCAAAAGGGCTCGTTGCTGGGGCTGGTGCCGAAGGCATGTCCTGCACTTGGTGTGCAAGCACTGTGAGAAATCCCAACGAGGCCCGCCAAGAGCCCGTGGAGATCAATCGGTGCTCACAGTGCGGGAAGTTAATCACAAGGGTCAGCCCTTGTTAGAGGCATCCTTGGGGCAGACAGTGGTCTGATTATGGCTGTAAAGCAGGCACCACACAGCTTATACTGCAACCAGGATTTAGTCCTTATTTGCCGATCCCTCTCTGCTCTGCAAAGGCTGCTCGGCACCGTGGATTGGAGAAGAGGGTAACACAGCAGATGTTTGCTGCCTCTCACTGAGTTATTAAGAGAGTTAGGGTTTGCTAATGTTCAAAGGAAGTCTTCTACTAATCACTGGATTACTGAAAATGATTCTAATTTGAAATTAGAATCTCTTTAAGCAAAGATATATTTAGAAATAAAATAGAAGTGAAATTTGTTATCGTTTGTTTCTGTTAGTTTTATTGCACTCTCCATGTACTAGTCACAGGTTTTTTATCTGAGGCACTACATAGCTAATGCCTTTCTGACAGAGGTATATAAGATAATCAATAGTTTGTGATCATCTGGTTTCAGTAATAAGTGCCACAACAGTTTATATGTAAGGCAAGCATATTTCCGAGCTAAAAAAGAAGCACTTTTGGGGCAGTATTTTCTACAGTCATGAAATGTCTCAAGTGCTCTGTATTCTGGCTTCTTTCTTTGATCTGTCTGCCTGGGTCAGAAAAGCTTCAACTGGAGCAGATCAAAGAAAGCCTGAGCAATGCCTCTTCCTCCTGAACTTCTCCCTCCCTCATTTCCCTCTGCTCTAAGGCACTGGAAATCACATTAAAAAAAAAAAATAAAATAAAAAGGGGGGCAATATAAAGTATCCCTCTCCTGCAGGCCACATCTCCAAACTGGAGCACAGAATTTTATGTGTTTGTCAGACCAGATGATCTGAGCACGGGGCTCATTCACACTGCAGAGCTGCCACTCAACAGATTGTGCTGGGCTTTGGACACAGTGCCCAGGAACTTATGGGCTTCCAGCACTCACAATTCTGCATCGTTAGCAGGGCAAAGCAATTGAGCTAGGTGGGATCATTCACAGGCACAAAATTAGCTATATGGGGTGGTCAGTGTGAAACAGGAATATAGCAAATGTATAATGTCTGTTCCAAGATCCACCTGAAAGGAACACTTTGCAAAAAATGGGAATGGGGGAGGGGTGGGTGCCATCAGAAAAAAAAAAAAAAAAACCAACCCACAAAGAAAAATAAATTATGGAAATGGAAACGGGAATCTAGACATCTTAAGCAATTGAAACTATAAAATTCAGCTTTGTATCTATGAAATAGACTGTGATATCTGGTTATTCTAGGAAAAAGAAAAAAAAGAATAATAAAATACTTTGAATTTTTCCAGTGAAACAGCCTAAGTAACAGTAAGGGTTTCTCATGTAAATGTTCTAGCAGAAATCAAATCAAATATATTTGGGGAAGGTTAAGGGAATATAAAAATCTTTAAGCAACAGAAATTATATTTAAATTATTATTACAAATAAATGTCCTAGAAGAAAAGAGATTTGCTGAAAATATATCTTTTCTACATTTTAAATAATATTTTCAAATATAACAAGAAGAACCATGCTGACTTATTTTCATATTTTCTATTCTAACTGCTAAATAAAAGAGAAGTTTATTTAAATGAAAAAAAAAACAACAATACTCTCAGGGTGCTTCAGATCTGTGAAAACCATAGAAAAATTCTGTAATATAACGTTAAAATGGCTTTGCTCCAGTCAGCTATCTGATAGCTTGACTGCTGGTGATAGATACCAGGTATCTGTTTCTGGCAATTCCCCAGCTTCAAGGGAGCACCAATGGGATATGGCAACGCAGGGCAGATGTGACTGCTGGGCCAGCAGTGAAGCAGTTAACCACGAGAGGGGAATTGCCTGTAGGAATGGGAACTGTTAAATGGTTTGCCACTACTTTAGAGAGGAGAATGCAAAGAAATGGACGTTTGCCTAACTCTGACAGTGTTGTAGGCTGGCTTTCTTTACATTGGCAATTGGTTTAATTTCTGTGCATAGTTTTCAAAACATCCTTCAATAGCAATGTAAAGAGAATTTCTAAGCAATATTTCATATGTATAAATAATGCAAAACACCGATTTAAATTTACTTTTTCTTTACATTAAGTTGCAAATTTCAAAATACATACACATTTTAGGAATCATCCCAGTGTTACACCTGTGTGAAGTCACTGGATCAAACTCTGCTCCTCTTCATACTGGTGTAAATACTGGGAAGTTCCATTGTAGTCAAAATCAGAATTTGGTACATCCTGCCTCTATCATTTGCTCTAAAAGGGTATTGTGAGACTAAACCTCATTAAGCTTGTAGCTTTGAAACAATTCTAAGGAGGACACAAATTGCAAGTATGGGAATGAAATTGCATGTTCCACAGTGATATAAAAGCCATTCCCAGATGTTTCTGTTTTAAAAACTATGTGGACATCTCTGGTCTGGGAGGCTTAGACTTATTTGGAAGTCAGCACACCAGATGGGTGGTACTTGGACTACTATTGTTAATTTTTGATAAACTGGTAGTTATCCTCCTTTTTTGCTGAACAGCTTTATGCTGGTTCTAACTTCCCTTTGTCTGCAAGGGATGGAGGAGGTAGAGCGTTCCACTCCTGCTCTGAAATATATTGAAAAACAAATTCTGTACTTGAGTCTATCTAAAAACTGAGGTAGGTGAATTACTTGAAAATACTGAGAACTCTATCTACGTAAGGGAACTCAGGCTCACTTCTACTGCACAAAATGCTGGTTTATATTAGCTTTTTTCTCTAAGAGTTGTCCCTTCTCTCTAGAGCTGTCTCAAAGGACATAAACTGCAGTGTTTCTTAGAATAAATTTAATAAGAAATAATATTTAAATCAAGATATGATTGTTTTATTTTGACTCTGAGTAAAACCTAGTAAGAGAGAGAAAAATGTTGCTCTATAATGATCACATAAAAAAAATTTCCACTGAAATAATTTTGTTACAAATTTCTTTTTCATTTATTTCAAATCCTGAAAACAAAGCTTACTGTTCCACTTGATTCTTAAAGAGTTATTTCTTCTGTTCTGATGATATCATTTAAAGGCTCCAAGAAGATTTTGCTTACCATCAGCATTTATGTCCTTTATCTAAGCATGATAGAGAGATAACAGATGTCTGAACACTCTCATACTGTATATGCAAACCTAATAGTAGGGAATATTCCTTACACATATTTACTGAATTCAAATTTATAAGCACACAATTAGAAATTGAAAGATAACTCATTATTTTGTTGTTACCACAGGTCTTTAAAATTACACAAATTTCTGTTACAGAAACACTGTGCTTATTGCACCAAGCAGCCAGCACGTAAAATACTTGAACATTACAGAGAATAAGGATGTGATCCCAAGCACCTCCCTGACAGGCACGGATGTCTCATCCTGGTCCATAGCTCATCCTGGTCCAAATGAGATTGCTCTGGTTTGATTTCATCAGTTCTGCAATTCTAGATCTCTGGTGGCCCAAGCTCACCTGGAAATTTTCAGGCCCCTCTGTAAGTGCTCTAACCACTCAGCTGAAGCTAACAAAGGGGTTTAGACACCTTCCTTTTGCTTAGGGTGGTTCTGTTTTTCTAAACTTTCTAAACAATTCAGAATACATAAAATAGCTTCCAGAAGCTGAATTGCAAGCCACTTTTGGGGGATTTCCCATTGTCTGTCTCCAGCACTGGTTTAGCTGAACACTTTGAGCCATTGTGACTATAAAAAGATCCTTTCATGAATTAGGAATAAGGAACCTGCTTCTCACACTTCTGAGCAGCTCAAGTTTTATATACAGCACAGTGACACTGTTCCCTCAGAAGTGCAATCGTGAGCTTTTTCCCAGATACATACCAGCTAAAGCTCCGGGGGACATCTGTGCCACTTCAGGGAACGAGTCCTTAAATGAGAGGACCTGAGAATGCACTTGTGAAGTCTGCATTTGCTTTCTGAGAAGGAAACCTCTGAGATGATTTTTACAGTTTCTCTGGGCTGGTTACTGGTGTGTCACCAGGCAATTAAAGTCTTTTATTCTCACATGTTAAAGTAATTGGTGTAGTTCAACAGTACAGCAACAATTCAGACACTTAGATTTCAGTACGCAGAGTCTGAGAAGCCTCAGATCAGGCTGTTTCCCTTTGGACTTCATGTTTTGTCTGCTGACTGATGGAAAGAGGCAAGCAAGATCTTGCATCCTTTCCAGCCCTAACTACTCGTGATTGCAGAGAGTACCTTTGATTCCCAGTGTGGGTCTACTGCTGCCATTGTGTATTATACAATAAACTGTTTACATAACAGCCTTTTGTTACAGGTTTTAAATCTCAGGCTGCCAGTGCGAGGCAGAGGCTGCCAGCTGGCAGACACAGAGGTGCTTGTGCTCCAACTGTTGGGGGTAATTAACAGCCCAAACTGTCAGAGGGTGACAGCCGGCAGAAAGTTCCTGCCCCAGGGTCACAGCTGTATTCCGGCAACTTGCTTCTTGATTTACCAGTAAAACTAATAACGTAAATAATATTGGTATTAAGTTATCAAACGAGGAGGATTGAGCCCAAGTTGTATTTTCTACCCTCAAATTAACTGACAAAGAAAATTAGCATCAATATCTTGAAGCAAATGAGCAAGGTGAACTACTCTGAGGGGGAAAAAAAATAGAAAAACTGGTCCACTAGAAGTTTGGTGGATATAAATATTAGCATAGTTGCAGACTATAATTCTGTTGGGTTCACATTTTCCTGAAATTGTAGAAAATTAAACTAATATTTAGTATTGGTATTCTGAGGAATGATTATCAGCCACAAAGTTTTAATTGGTGTGTCTTTTGTTTTTATGATACCCTAGAGCTATCTTCATGTAAGGTATCTGTAAGGTGGTATAAATTGGCTTGTGGGAAGCTATAAGGATTGATGCTAGCTGAGCATTTGGCCAAGATGTTAATTTGTAAAACAAGGAATACAAATTCTTCAGCAGTAAATTCGCTCTTACAGTGGTTTATTTTCTGTTCCCAAGAACTTTTGAGATATTTTCCTGTATCCTTGAATGATAACCAGCAAGGTAACACAGTGATATTTTCCTACAGTACCTTCACACACACACATTTGAGAACTAACTTCCAGTTGTGCTGTTGCTTTCTACCCAAACTTTGACATGTGAACAGCGATGAATTGGGCTCTTCCTGTTTATAATGTGCTTTGATAGGCATGAAAAATAGATAATACAAATAAGTAAAGTTTCCAAAATCTTAAGCATTCCAAGTAGTAACAGTAAATCAGAAATAAGTAGAAACTCAGAAGTGAACAGAAATGCTCAAAGACAGCACCCATTAGAATAAAAGCTAAAGAAGAAAAGCAAAAAAAATAATCTAAAGCAGTGCTTTAACTTGCTGTTGCATGTCTGTCTAAACTGTGAGTTTCTTGTGCTTTGGAGCCTTGCCTCCTTCACTGTACAGACCAGAAGGCACAACCGTTCCCTCTTCCCTGGTGTGGGTTTCCCAGGGCACACTCAGATCATGCTCCACTCTGAGGTTCAGACTCACATCTCAGCCCAGGGATGGGGATGGGCATCCAGACCCCATTATTCAAGGTATCTGTAGAAATCTCATGAACATGTGCTGCAATCTACCAAAGACAACTGCTCCATGGACAGGTATCCATCCTGAAAGCAAAAGTTTCCTGAGAAAAACTCCACACTTCTCTCAACTTTCAGGAGGCTGTGAAATGGGAAGGGATTATGTGACATTTCCTGAAAATAATATAAGAAATCTAATTCACATTTATGTTCATCACCTTCATCCCTCCTTTCCCCTTCATTCTCATGCACCCTTTGGTAATGTCACACAACTCTATAGGCAGAAGATGTCACTGAATCTTATAGAACCTCATAGAATCTAATTTTTTTATATTATCCATATCCTATATTTGCTGCTGTTATATGCTGCAGTTGTGACTCTTTTCCAGCACTGCCCTGGGCCTTGGACAGATGACTTCAGAACTGGCCCTCATGGAAGGGTGTTGCCCAGAAGTTCTGAACAGGTGGCTTCTCTCCTCAAAATAAATTTTCGAAGCAATAAATTAGCCTGGTAATCAACAGGGATAAAAAGCCAACAGTACTGTCAGCAGTGCTTGATAATGCCAAGATGGACAAAATGTTTGATATTCTTTTAGTTCATGGTTCACAGGAAAAAAAATAGTGATCCGAGATTACAAATTGTGTGATTAGCATTGAAAGCAACAAGGTTAAACTCCAGTCTGCAGTGAGTTACATAGGACTTCACAAAGATATCTAAAGGTGAAACAAACTTAAGATCATTAGAAATCATTAGAATCGTTAGAAATTAGAGAACCTGCAGAGGTCAAGGTTCTGGTGCACCAAAAAAAAGAGACAAATAAGCTGCTTATCCCTAAATATGGGGAAAAGGAGAGCCAATTAACCATGTCAGCTAGCCTGACTTCAGACAGTTGAAAAACTGACAAAGCATCTATTTCTAAGTACTTAAAAGATTAACCAATGAAAAGTGACAGCCAAAGATAATGCACTACCTCTTCACTTATTAAATAGTCAATGCTGCTTTGCATAAATATTGACCTCATTGAAAAAAAAAAACCCCATCCAAATGTGAAAATAACTTCTTTCCTTACACCTCTGTAGCAATGGTGCAGAAGAGACTGGAAAACAACATGTTGAAAGGCTGTATCAACTGGACTTCTACTGAAATCTGTCTGAAGGCTGCTGAAATGACTGTGCAGTCATTTCATTAATGCTCTGGGCAGTACAACAGGCAGTAAGTTTATTAAATTCTTATGTGATAGCAAGCTGGTAGGAGTGCAAGCATTTTTGAGGACAAGGTTAGAATTCAAAATAAGGAAGACAAATGGGATAAAGAAGCCATAATAAATAGAAAGCAATCCAATCAGGACAAATAAAATATTTAAGTAGGAACAATCAGCTTCACAAATACTCTCTGAGAAATGTCCTGCCTAGATAGCAGCCCTAGAGAAAAGGATCTGGATGTTATAATGTGTCACATGAGTCAGAGGTGTCTTAACACTTCAGTAAAGAAAGTACCACG
The DNA here is from genome assembly GCA_013399225.1 of Rhipidura dahli. NCBI lineage: Eukaryota > Metazoa > Chordata > Aves > Passeriformes > Rhipiduridae > Rhipidura > Rhipidura dahli. Next base: position 346,681 of record VXAC01004913.1, read on the forward strand.
ATGTGAAGTGTAAACACAAGAGCTGTACATATAGCACCAAGTTTTGCAACTGCTCTGTCAAAATTGGACAAGGCTCAGCACAGAGCAAAGAGATGATCAGACATCAAGTAAACATGAATTTCAAGGAACAAGAGCTAAAAATTAATTGTTTTAGAGGAAAAAGCTTAAAAAGAAATGCAACAGATTATGTAAAAGATTATTACAATGAATAAATCCCCATGTCTGCCATAGAAAGGAAAATAATTGGATTAATTTGCAGCAGCAAGAGTATTTAGTTTAGAACTTTCCTACCACTATCTCTCCATAAGAGTACTGGGGAAGATAGTGGAATAGATTATATGAGGAGGTTGTGAGACCTCTATTTCTGGAATTTTAAAGAATAGACTGGGCCAGCCTGTCAGGAATGTTTTCGTACTAGTTTATTTTTAGAAATACTTTGGACACCAGACTACATGACCTCTAAGCATCTCTCCTAGACTCACTTTTTATGAAAATGTGTCTGTTAACTGAAGAGTTCAATGCATACAGTAAATATGTGAGATGCATGATTTACTATGCATATTTCAAATCAAAACAAGCAGTCATGTGAATTCCTACTGGAACTGCAAGAACTGTGTGAGAGTAAATTGTGCTCAGTCTTGGATTATGAAAAGGGATTGCTCATCCAAAAACCTTGAATTCTGTATAATGTGAAAAAGGCAGACAGAACAAATTTATAGGACCAAGTTGTAACCCTATCATAGTCAGTAGCAAAGCTATCACTGATTTCAGAGGGACCAAGACTTGGATAGCCTTTTATTTTTTGAGATCTGGCACCACATAATGCCACATGCCCATTGTTATTAAATTGATATATGTATATGCAAATATTTCATAATGATATTTTGTTGTCAGGTTGTCATTTAGTGGGATTCAGTGTGGTCAGCTTAACAAACCAGAATGCTACTAGTCAAGTAAATCTATCTGCAAGAAATATTTATGAAGAAGCCTGAATCTGAATTCCCTATTGCCTTTATGTCTTTACAAAGTCTTATAAATGAGGAAACAGCACCAAAGATCTATTAGCAATAGTTATTTCCTAATGGCAGTGGGAAGCATCCTGCATGTTTAAATAAATATTGTTAACTCTGACCTCTTGGTTTGCCAGGACTGATAAGACAATTGTTTGACCTATATGAAGAACATACAGTATGCATGGGCTGAAAGCAGCAGGAAAACAGGAAACAATAAATCAGAAATTAGAGCACTGATTGTTATAGCTAATTACATCAGACTTCTGCTTAATTTCTCACTCTGTCATTCTAACCTGATTTTCTTTCTAACAGACTTTGCAAATTGCTGGTGTCACGTACATACAGCACATAATAACCTTTAGTTACTGTGATTGACAAATGAATGAGAAGAAGAACATAGTTTATTATGGAAGAATGAACTGTGACACACACCAGATACCTGCTCAGATGCTTTTTTAATTCACTTACCTAGATATGCTGCATGATACATTTTGCCAGGACCACAGGTTTGGCATCACAACACCATAACTGAATTTGTGTCATGGTTTGATAATGCTGGACAAAGAAGGAAAAATAAGGCTATAAAAGGAGAAAAATGGCATAGATTGATCTCCACAACAAGAGAGATAAAGTGGTAACCAGAAAATTTAAATCAATTCTGAAAATAATATGGTTAGAATTAGGCACATTAATCACCATATTTATTCTTGATATTATTTTCCTCATACTGCACATCAGATAACTTGGTGTTCTTATTATTGTCTCTTTCTACGTTACTCCACTTTCAAACTATAGTATCTTTCTTTGTCTTGTTTCATCACTGTCATCAGCATGTTCAGATATCTTAAATTAGCACAGATATTTTACTATAACTAGAAATATTTATGTTATTAAACATAAACTATTAATTTGTAGGTATCCAAATTACAAATTTGTCCTTCTGATCCAAGTAAAAAGTCATTAGGAAGCTTGTCAACCCACTGCCTTTCTGTGAGATGTATGGTTTTCTTTGGACTAGCAGCTTGCTGACATTGTTTTGAGAGGTCAGGCCACTCTGTGTCACAGGTAGTTGTTGATGGGGAAAGATGCAGCTTTCACTTTCCTCAATATCTCTTAGATTCCCATCAGCATCAACTCGAGCCAAGTAGAGCCAAAGAGACACACTGGAGAAGTACCAGAAGGATTAATATTATATCATCATTGCCTTTAACAGTCTGTGCCTTGTGTATTATGTATTCTGAAATTACCCATATGATTTAGCAACATCTGGTAAAAAAAAAAGAACTCCAGGCCAATGTAATGTTTTATTCATGTGCTGTACCCATATATCATATCCCTTAACATTATTTAGAGTTTTACAAAGTTTTTCTCTGCAACCATTGTCATGTCGTCTTCATCTTGCTCCTCTGGGATTTTTATTTGTAACTTTGCAAGGGTCAAGGCCTAGAAATCAAGCAAAAAACCATCATACTGATGTTTTTAGCTATACATTTGAAGAACTCTTCCATTCTCTTCCCAGAGGGCTGTCACATCACCTCAACTGACTGCCATGGTGCAAGTAAATATTGGTCTGCAGTGCTTGTCAAGTGGTAGGACTTTCTGAGTGTTCTCTTCTCCACTGACTAGAAACCATAAAATTCTCCTTCCTCACAAATTTCCTATACTCCAACAATGGTATCAGGGTCCTTTAGTGCTCTCCTTCAGGGTCAGTTTCTGGACAAACATATATTCATTAATCCTTATGGACATTACGTGTTTCTATATGCAATTACAGATTTAAATATATAAGTTGAGGGTTGAGTTTTATTAATTATAATATTTTACAATCCAAAAATCTTTATTCTTCCAAAGCCTAACATATTTGTTTAGCCATTTCTGCCTATCCTCTAAATTAACAACGGAGATTACTCTTTTTTTGAGCTGTTCTGTCCCTTTGCCTCATTTCTACTTTTTGTATTAATAGGTTGATGGGCTTATTTAAAACTGGGAAAAAAATCCCCCAAATCTTGTGTTCTAATTACTGACAGAGAAATAGGTATTCCAATGTCAAAGTATAATATTTAATAAGCATTCAAACTTACTGGAAAGACTTTTGTTTTACCCGTAGTGATAAGGCAACTGGCTTCCCACAGCAGCAAGACTGTGGCTTTATCACTGCAGATAAGGCAATAACACTACACAACAACAGCTTTCTGTTAGCCATGGTGGACCACACTAAAACACTCTATATTGTTGGAGGAGACAGATGAGAATGTTGGGATACCCCTTGGTTTTTCAGCAATGTAAGCACCAAGGCAGGAAGCTGCTCCATCTAGCTGTACAAAAACCTTAGGAGATATTAACAGTGTAGAAGAAGCCCTGTAAAAATTCCAGTTACTTTCTGATTTCCCTCATGTTATCTTGCTGAATTCCTGGCCTTGTTTCGGAGAAAGCCGGTTCATCCATCTCCATATAGCAGACAAGCACAGTCGCGTTTGTAGCATTGTTATCAAAGACTAATGCATGGATAAAGCAAACAAACAAACCCTAATCCAAAGCTATTTTAACTGCAGCATTAGAGCTAGGAAACCTGCTGATTACCTCTTGTTATGCATGACAGCTAATGGGACAAATGATGTATTTGAAGCATATTCTTAAAACTACGTGATACAGCCAAGCTTTTTTTTTTTTTGCAAATGATTCCATGTCCTCTCTTGTTGGTTCTGCTGTGTCCCAGTTGAAGATTTAAGTACAGCAAATCCTGCTCCATATTTTGACATGAAAGGAAGATAGAGTGTGATCAAACTTGGAGAAAACAGAAAATTTTCTTATAATGTAGAGTGTGCATAGAGTAGCCTAAGAGATAAACAGGGGAGAAGATTTTTAAAGTAATTCCACAGAAATACAAACATCATAAGTAAACCATCTTTCTCCAGAATAAAATAATCCTGTAGCACACAGCAGGAATGTAATTTACTTTTTCCTCATAATGAATAAATACAGTTTTCTCTTGGAACTTGGTTTAATAACATCTCAGTTGCTTTACAAAACTATAAAATTAATGAAAACTGAATTCCTATCTTTGCTGTATTTTTCTGTTTGTTGAGTGTTAAGTCCCACCTGTTTTCCTCTTACCATAGATTTTGACCTTTAACACACAAAAATCTGCAATCTGCCCCTCTGCATTAGATTCTGTACAGAAGTCCTATAAGTAGACCACCCCTTCACAGGTAAGGAAAGCCATTAAACCCTGTGAATTTTCACAGTGGATAAGCCTAGATTAATTTGACCCAGGTGTTTGTCTATTACTGTGCATGGGAACACTTGCAGTGTCCCCTAGCTCTTTCTCCTGCGGTGGTCCAGCCTTAGTACTCTCTGGACTCTAATCTAAACCATGTAAGAGAACCAGCTGGCGCAGGACTTTGTAGACAGACTCTTTGTTATGCTGTTTGTGTCACTTTGATGTATTCTTTTGCTTTACATATGAATACTTGTAGAAGTAGCAGGAAAACATGAAGAGCCGTGTGCTGGAATTAAGTTACAAATGTCAATCCCTTTCTCAATTTTACAAAAATGAGTCCTTGATTTTATGTTGCACTTGCAGAGGGAAGTGTCATTATGAGCAATGCAAAAAATTTAAAGGAAAATCTGTCCTCATTTGCACCTCTGCAACACTTGCTTAAGTGAAGCTATGTGAGTAGAAGTAAGAGAGATCTGAATCTGTCCCATTCATATTTATTTGCATGAAACACATTTAGTTTAACTTTTATTTTAAAACCAGATAATTAAATGAACATTAAAGGCTAAGTAATTAGATGCTAAGTCAATATGTGTATGGATGTGAGAAGCCCAAGTTATTGTACCAAAAGCTGCCCATAATATGAGGTACTTTATAAAAATCTCCATTATTTCAGCACACTTTACTAGACTGAAATAGTGATAAGAGTAACTTTTGCAGTTTATTAATGGGTAAAAATGTGAATTGCCCCACATACCCCAAACCTGTGCAACTGAAAAAAGTTTCTAAAATTAATCATGGCTAAAATATAGTACATGAATAAAAGGTGTTCTCACATGCCTGGCCCACAGGAGACAAAATTACATATTGGCAAGATTGAAAATAATGTGTGTAGCAAAACTTTTCATAAGGGCAAGATGAATCTACAAGGTCTGATTATCCTCTCACAGCACTACAGATCGGCAGCTAATAGAATTAGGCTTGTTTTAAACATGTGTAACTGAATTGGGTCCTGGATAATCAGAAAGCTGGCATATCACAGACCAATTTTTCATTATGAATAACCCTGTGAAAATCCAGGGATACATCTGGAAACTCACATGGCAAGTGAGATGAGAATCAGGCCATGCCTGAAAGTTGTAATTAGACATAAACCAAAAGCAAAGACAATGTTTTGAACTGACTAAATCTGAGCTTTCTATATCTGTCAGATGCATAGCAAAGACTGCTTATATCCCTTGGCATAGTAATGCATAATAACTCTGTAGTTGTCTTAAAACTGTTTATGAAGATGTAATGCGTGCCATCAAAGCTCACATTTTGAGCTAAGTTTGAGACCATACTAGCATTAAATTAATGGTACAGATCAGAATTACTCAAAAGCACAAAGAGAACTCTCTCAGTTATCACAAACACAACCCAAGAATGTCAGAACAGTAAAATTTAACCACTAATATTTAAACACAAAGCTAGTAATCAAGAAGTGAGTAGCATTTCACCTAGACCAATTAATGATGAAAGATGCAATTGCCTCTAGACTGCTACATCTTTAGTCATCGAATTCAAATGTATAAAATTGTTTATAAATAATGGAGATGTTGAATGCAAATGAATTTCAGGTACTGCACAGATCAGCCTCTGGCTGCGAAGATTGGTGTGGTCCCATTTTGAAACAGTTCTGAGGAGCCATTTTTTCACGAGATGTTTAAGGAAATTAATGATTTTATTTATATATTCTTAACTTTCTTATAATTCAAACTTTTGCAAAGGAAAAAAGCAATCTTTTCTACCTCATCTGAAATGCTAGTACCCAAAGAGATTTGTATTCCAAATTTATACCATCCCTTAAGTGAGATGCCTCATCCTGCCTTGAAGATAAGATTCCAGGCATTGCTCAGATACTTGGGTATAATTTATTGTAGCCACACAAAAGTCAGATCTAAATCCTTTTGGATCATGATGCCACAAAACAGCAGTTCAAAGTTCAAAGAGGGAGGCCGACAGATGCAATTAAGTTATCACTGTTGGGATAACTGTAACCCTTCCTGTGCTTTTAGAGCTTCTGGGATCCTGAAGATTGTGAAATGTTAAAAAAAAAAATTGAAAAAAGAGCATTCTCCTCAACACTACCTATATTTTCATTGCATAAATCACAGCAGTTGGAATAAAATACATCCAGTGAATTACTTCCTGCCACTAAGGAAAAAAATCCAAAATCTTGTTTCCTGATGACTACAAACTTCTCTTGACAAACCTCCAGTGCCAAATGTGGTTTCCATTTACTGTTTTGGGATTTATTTGTCTATGCCAAAGTTCAGGTGTGCCAGCTCTTTGTAATAAGCCATTTGGATGAAAGCTTGGCTAGCTCAAAGGATTCTGATGTATTTTATTGCCGCCTTTTAAGATTATTGTTCAGAAATACCAACTCTAATTTTGAAATCAATTAGCCATGCAGTCTGATGAGGTGTTGGCCCAGCTCAGGTTCACACCCGCTGTCCGCAGATTATTGTTAAGTTGAGTCAGGTCCTTAGAGCTGCTCTGCGTTGCAGGCATCTGGTGTACACATGTTTGATGTCCTCACAAAATGACGCTGATGGCTTAAATGGCAAGGCTCTAATGAAGAAAGCCTAGCAAGTTTGCTGCTGTTTGCCAGCAAAACATGACTTTTACAGGGCAGCGTAAAAGTCTTTTTTTCTCTTGTTTAACTCTTCGATGTCAAAAGAACATAAATCTTCCCTGGAGAGTGAGGATTCAGCAGAGGTGACAAAAACGGGACCTAAGGGTCCACTGTAGGCATGTAGAAGGAAAATCCCTCTGGCATTTTGCACCTTCCTGGCACCTGCATGGCCTGTACAGCCATGACACAAAGTGCTGGCTCCAGAGGGAAGAGTGTCTGCCTGCACCGGCCAATGAGTTATACGGAGGGAAGAATGTGGCACAGTCAGAAAGAGAGGGTCCCAAGCCCCTCCAGGGAGAGGGAGGTGAATCACAGAATATTAGAAAGCCTTGGGCTGGAAGAGATCATGAACATCATCGAGGTCCATTCCTTCTTCCATGGGCAGGGATGGCTTGCACTAGTCCAGGTGCCTGAAATCGTCCAAAATGATTTACCAAGGTTGTGCCATTACAAAATATCTCACAGTAATCCAAACAAAGGATGACTGTATCAGGTTGCCTTCCATTGCATCTTTGCAGGCCAGGAAGATTTTCTGCAGTTTCTCCGGTTTTGTGCACAAGGTCTAAGAATACAACTTCAGAGGCAAAAATACAAACTGAAAACACACATCAGAAATAAAACCCATCAGACTGTGTTTTTTAATATGTATAAGAGAATTATATTCTTATTCTCTGAGATTTACTCCACCAAATTCACCTGGAGGAGCTGAATATCACCAATATGAACCATACTGGACAAAGAGCTATAACAGGGGTGTGTGATGAGTTATTTGTGATCATTATTATGCTAGTCTATCTTGAATGATAGATGCTAAACTGCCAGTCTAATAATCTCAAAGGAATTTACAAGTATTACATCATGGCTTCAGAGCTGGAACCATTTATTAAAATCAGCCTTTTGTTCAACTTGCAACATTTTGGGGAATATTAAGTACAGGCAGACTGAATTTTATCTACCTTTGTTTTTCAAAACCAAAAAGCATTTTTGTTTTTGCTTACATTAACTGTCATGGTCATGTGGTCATTTAGAACCATTGTCCTCTATGCTAAATATAACAGAAAGTTACATACAAACAATTAATCTAGCTCAGAACAATCAGGTATGAAAAATCTAGTTCTTATCTGGTCAACAAAATGGACATGGCAGCAATATAATCATGCTAAATAGTTATGCTGAAGGAAAAGTCTCTAGAGTCGGAGTGGCCATACAGAATATCAATATTCAGTACCCAGGAATGAGGTTCTTTTCATCTGCAATACCTCCTAATAATAACTCTAAATGCCCATGACAAGAAGAAAATGGAGGAAAGGAAGGAAGCACAGAAGAAGGAGAGCTGGTCTGGAGGACACTTTAAGGAGAGGAGGTAATGATCAATAATAACTAATGAGAATTTTTCCTTTCCTTAAGTCCTTGACAATTAAGCATGTCAAAAGAGTCATGGACACAACAGTTTGTATAGCTCAGTATCCCACCCCCAACAGTGGTCATGTAGGGATATAAAAAACAATTACTGAACATCTGATACAATCTCTGAGCTTTTAGCAATCACTGAGCAGTTTCCTACATGTTTAAAAGTCACTGATGGATCCGTCTTCCAGGAATTAGTTTAGTACTGCTTGATTCCAAAACCTTTTTTATTTTACTTTCCATAACACTCTGTGGCTAAAAACTCGGTACTACGGTACTGTGTGACCACCACTCACTTATGTGGGGAGAGAAGAAAGGCCTTCCCTTGACACTGTTTTCATGTGCTGGGATCTTGTGTGAAGAAAAGTAAATAAAGATCTTATATTCACTTCTTCCATGTTCTTCTTGATTTCTGTAATACCTCCTCTACATAGACAGTTTTCCTTTTTGTCACCATTCTTGCAGTCATTGTTCCATACTTTAAATTGACCCTTATCAGTCTTTTTATCTGGTTCTGTTTTGTAATTGTGGCAATGCAATGAACAGACTCTGTACACCAGATTCCTTTTTAACATGGATCTCAGCATTCTGGAAACCAGAGCCTGCAGATCAAAAGCTTGAAAAATCTTGTCTCCAGACTAGCCAGATCTGGCATCGCTCCGTATACCATAAACAAATAGCTTTTCTTTAGCATCCTGGAAGGTATATTAAGGGAAGTTCTGTTATCTAAAATCACATAAATTTATGGATGACTGAAGGGAAATGCGAAGTTCTGCCAAAACGACACTTCTTTTAAATAATTATATAACTTTCATTTTCACTGAGGCAAAAAAAAAAAAAAAAATAAAGGTGTATAAATGGAGCAACGAAGTCAGCACTGGAATAGTTTGGTTCCAGTTCCTGTTGTGTCTGTCAAAGCTTGGCCTTTTAAATTAAGTTTATTAAGATGTTTTAATGTTTTATTACTAATATATCCTATTTGACAGTAAATCTATTTATGTTTCTGTTAGCCAAGCATGTGATAGGTAACACCTATCTGCCTATAACTGGAAGACTTATTGATGCCTTGCAATAATATTAATGCCAGTAGTGCAGATCAAATTGCTCTGGTCAACACTGTTTAACATAATAGATATTATCCAATTACATAAGGCTTGAGGGTAATTTGGTAAAATTAAAGAAACCCATTATGATATTTCCTTAGAAGAATTTTTATGCAGTCTGACATCTGCAAACAATACTTACATACCAGGGGGATGACCACCTGACTGCCTCTGTCATGAGTTATTGTTTGGATCATTAATATTTGGAGCTTGGACTCAGAGCTTTAGAATATACAATGCACTGGGCAGGTACTGGTGTATAATAATTATGGGAGTAAATATTTATGTGCTTCAATACATTTCAGTGAGGCAAAAATAGAATTCTTGCCATAGGAAGATTCGTTTGACTAATTAAAATAATTCCTTTATAGTGAGTGACTAAGTTTACTGGCTCCACATCACAAAGCAGCACTGACCATGCCATTAAGAAAGACAGATTTGTGAGCCTTGCCTATCTATTAGCTGTTGATATTTGAATGGAGATATGCTGGGGAGATGAAAGACAATCTCTTAAATTGTTCATCCCACACTTAGTGCTAATCCAGTTTGTGGACTGCCTGCAAGGCAAGCATAAGAAAGTAAATAAGAAGACTAGAGTAACTCTTTCACCAGACTTGTTGATTCTGCTAGTCTGTAACATGGAGTCTGCCATTTGGGCCAGATCTCAGGGCAATCCAACTCCTGGCCACATAAATGTTTTATTGTTCAGGAGGGTTTTTTCTTCTGAGAATTCTGCTACAATGGGCTATTGTTCCCCTTGTTTCTGCCTGAGTTTTTTGCCTACCTTCTTATAAATTCCTTACTTTTATTTGGGATGTCTCAGACACTACATAGCCAGGTTTGATTTCTCAGCTTGTTTTATCATAACCAATTTTTTCATGAGAAAAATTATATTTTCAATCTGAATATTATTTTATTGTTTTGGGGCTTGGTTTGGGGTTTTTGGGGTTTGGGGTTTTTTTTGGTTGGTTGGTTTTTGGGCATTCTTTTTTGAAACACTGAATGAACTGATCTGCACAGACACCATCAGCATGTATCATGAAGTTTTCTTTAAATGCTCTTATTTATCTCTCTCATAACAGCTATTGCCATTGCTGTTACTGTTCTCTTAATGAGTAACATCATAGAGGATAGTTAATGGTTTAATCTGCAAACCATTACCTTTCTTGAATTTTAGAACTGCTTTGTAAAGAACTGATTGACTCTAGCAAAATTCTCCCTGACTTTGGCTAGTTTGTGCAACTCTTCGAGACTTGTGTGGCCCAAGAGACAGCTCACTTCTATCTTATATATTCTATCTGTACTTATAGAATAATGAGATAAATAGCAGGCAGTAAGCATTAAAAGGAGAAAAGCAAGTGAAAAATTAAAGTGAAAATTTATTTACAGCACACTCTATATAAGCTTGACCTCGCTCACATTGTAATAATTTCCAATCCTTCAATGATGTCAACCTATACAAAGCTGAGCCTCATAAAAATAGAAAACGTGAAGGTTATGTGGCAGTACACTGACAAGTTTTTATACCACCTCCTTCATGGCAAATGAGGAGCTGTCTGCTAGTGGTGTGTACTTATGGAATTGAGAGAAAGAAAAGGCAAAACTCAACAGGAATAGAACACAGGTCATGACACAGACATTGAAAGTCATGACCTTCAATATTATGGCAACAATTCTGTCCTTAATTCTCTGTATGTTTTGAACAACAGCAGCTAGAGTGAGGAACATTGCCACCATAAACTGAGAAGTCTGAGAGTTTTGTTGCTTTCCTCCAACCGCAATGTTACGCAAATGCTGTTTTGTTGTGCCTTTAATACAATAAAGGACTAATTCCTCAGAAATCGAGGATATAAGTCATGTAAATGAAAACTTGTATATTATGTCAGTAATCCATAACTCATACAACTGATTTGGAAACCAGAGCCTTATGGTTCAGAAAGAAGTAATTGCTTTATTAACTCCCATTTATCAGTATAAAACTGGCTAATTTAACTGACTGACTGATTTATATATTGATACTTTAAATTTAGCTCAACATCCTAATTTAATAAGGGGATCACATATGGATGTTTAAGAATATATTACTTTCTTGTTGGTTGATACTCTAAGCATGCCCTTATTAAGACAGATTATCTCCTTTCCCTTGTTCTTTTAAGAGAAGGACAAAACAAATTATATATGTCATTTATTCTACCTGACAGAAAGGCCATGTTTCCATATAACCCCCTCTCTAGTAATATATTGAATGCATGACTAACCACATCATTCATTCTCTTTTTAACATCCATGATGTCATAATCTTTTGCAACAGTAAGGGTATATTCCCGCCTGCAGACTTTTGGAAATCACCACAGGGAGTCAGACTACTGAAGCACAGTCAAGCAATAAATCTACCAGGTACACTTGAAACAAACATTGGAAAGAAAAACTAATATGGATTTATACACCTCTGATTCTCCAATAAGTGAGGTCTTGTGTACATTTAGCTGACCCTAAATTATATGTTAAGACCTCAAGGGTTCTCAGTAACTACTTTTAAATCATGAAATCGAGGCAGGGCTGTATTACTTACTTTAAAAAAATTACTGATATTGCAATCTATGATAATACGTTTTTCAGGGAGACACGTGGGTTAGGAGCCTAATGAGCACAGTTTTTAGGTATTGGTATTAAATAACTTGCAGCTGTAACAATTGTGAGTTATAATCCTTGTAAGCAAGGTTACAGACAGTATATGATGTACAGCCCTGTCTCTATAATGCACATGCTAGAAGTGTGAGTATTCAGTGTGTTTAACTTTCAACATCAGCACGCCTATGAAATGTGGCATTATTAGGATAAGGCCGTGTGTGGATCAAGGTAGTTAGCTCTAATTCATCTTACATTCAGACAATTTGTTCAGATTTCTATTGATTCAGAGAGCAGCCCAGACAAATGCACATTTCACTATTAATAAGCAGTCTGAAAACTTCTCTACTATCTGGGATCTTGACCACAGAATCAGCCAAACTCCAAATAATAAGTCTAATATCAGGTAAAAATTTGTGCTAATTTGTGGCTTGAATTGTCCCTTTTATATCTCACACTATCACCTACCAAGCATTTTATTTTCCAGAATACATTTTAAAAATTGTGGATATTGGTTTGGAAATCAAAACACTTTTATTTCAGCCTTTCATTCTAGTGATCTGAGCTGAAGATTCTTACCGACCTCAAACTTTAATAGCATATGATCAGAACAATGTGAAAATTCACTTCCTAAAGTCCAGCAAAGTTCTAAAAGGACTGTTTAAGTTTATTTTGGAGCCTACATATTTTTTTAAGAGTAAACAAGAGTATGTGCTACTTAGAAATTAACAGAATGCTGTTTTGCAATACAGAAAATCTACCCCAAAGCCCACACATCTCAGGCTTGTCTCCATGGTGATTCCAGTTCCCCATACTTGGCCTTAATGTGCTTTACCTCTCTTGAAACTGGAATTAAACAGTACTATTCTACACAAGAATTAAGCCTTCCTTCTTTGTCATTTCATGACTGCAGAGACATCTGATCAGGATGAGAGAAAACCTGTTTCAGCTCAGAGTACCGAAAGTGAAAATCACTGGGCTTTAAAGACCATGTGTGCTCCTTCATCTTTGCAGCCTCATAATGATAAAATCATATAATGTAGCTGAATTCATTATCTATTATATTACATTACTCTTCCTCTTTCACTCTCCCCATTTTATATGGCATTTATTATCCTTAGCCATATGATACACACACAGTTCCCTTAACATATGCTGTGCAACCTTTTTTGGGGAATGTGAAAAACAAATGTCTGATTAGAATCAGAAAGCCACTAATGAAATAAACCAGTCATTATTCCATACAAAATAATTGCTGAAATGATGCCCCTAATATGCTTCTTGAAGGGTATTTCCTCACTAACAATAGGCTGATCGCTGAGATAGATGGGTAATTGTTCAATAGGCTTAATGGGAAAGAAAATGATGACATTTTGAGTTTGTTCTGAAGACAGCAGGAGGTGTTTGAGAGAAGTCTATAGTTTACCAGAAATACACTTTCTTTCTCTTTGTTGCAATTTTTGTTGTCTCCATATGCAAATGTAAGTAGAGTGCTGTTCCATCAGAGATAAGTCTACAACACTACTGGCTTCAGCTGATGCTGAAAGCTTACAAGGAAAATAATAGTTCTGTCTGATCCCGTCTCATCAGCAAATGTCTTGCTCACATCCAAGTGTTTTTCAGTTCAAAGCTGGTTCTTCAGTCTCACAGCACTATTGCACTCACAGTGCAATGGACTCATCTTGTATTTATCAGAAGTGAACTGCTGCCAGCAGCTGAAAGGTTTGTGGTTTTAGTGAGCGCACTTCAATTTAGCCCATCAGGTATTCACTCTCCAGAGCGGTGAACATTTTCTTCCCTTCTCAAGAAAAATTGTTTAAGGTCAAATCAAAACAATTTGTGTCAAATCTGATTTCCTGTATTACAATTTACAGTAAATAAATTTTGAAAAATAGATACTTTTAAATTCAAATCCCCAAAGATTGAGATGAAGTTGAAATGGAAGCTATAATTTTTCTTTGGACTTAAAAATTATTTTTCAAAACCAACACATTTTAACAGATTGTAAAAAAATTTGAGGAAATCACCATTTCTGAGAGGTGGGGCTTTTTTAAAAATAAACGAATCTGTTAATAATAACAACATATTGACAAATTGTGGGGTTTTTTCATGCCTCTATTACTATAAAGTAATACATTAAGTAAACTTTCATGGGGTTTTCCTCCATTTTTATTCTAAAAACATTTCAAAAATTGGCCCGTGAAAACTTTCTAATTGTTCTAAAATCTCTCTGGGACCCCAGCATTAGAAGAATGTGGACCTGGTGGAGTAAATCCAGAGTATCACAAAAATGACCAAAGGAGTACCTCTCTTCTGAAGGCAGGGTGAGAGAATTGGGACTGCCCAGCCTGGAGGAGAGCAGGCTCCAGGGAGACCTCACTACAGCTTTTCAGCAATTAAAGGTAAGAAAGATGTGGACCAACCTTTTAGTAAGGTCTGTTGAAATAGAACAGGGGACAATGTTTTTAAACTAAAAGAGGGTAGATTCAGACAAGAAAAATGGAATTTTGGACAGTGAGAGTAGTTAAACATTAGGACATGTTGTCCTGAGAGGTGGTGTATACTTCATCCTGTTACAGTCTCTAGTTTGTTTCTTTTACTATTTGGAGTCCATTTTACTCAGTTTGAATTAAGATGCAGGAAACAGTGCAGGGTTTTCTTCAGTCTTTGATATTTATTTTATCTTATCTATAACACAGCTACGCAGAGACTGTTTTCTAAGTTAACAAGGTGAAAATGGTGCAGGATGTCTGCTTCCAAGGTCATTTATACCCCAAATTGTCCAATTATTAAACGCCAGTAAATTTATTTTCACTTATAAACCAGTGATCATTAATTTCTGACCTGCATTGTGGGATTTTTTTGACCTAATGGCAAAACACTTGGATTTGTGAAGAAGAAAGAAGAAAGAAGAAAGAAGAAAGAAGAAGAACAAACCCACACCCAAAATCCTCCCTCTTGTAACATACATATTACTAATATACTACAAACCTAATTTTTCTACATATTCCACCCAGTGATATGACTTTTCTTTTTAATCACACGGCAGTACCCTCTGTATTATCCCACAATCTTGGGAGCCTTTCCCAGGGCCTCAGGTCAAATGGAGTGTGTTTTTGAGGATCATTGCTTGTCAGAAAGGAAAGACTGAAATTCTCAGGATGCAAGGTTCCAACACATCCCTGCAAACATTCCAGGCCAGGTTGGATGGGGCTTTGAGAAGCCTGATCTGATTGAAGATGTCACTGCTCATTGCAGGGGGGTTAGATTAGAAGATCTTGAAAGGTGTCTTTCAACCCAAATTATCCTATGACTCCATGAATTACAGCTCTTGGCCAAATGAAAACATTGTTATATTAAGCAAGACTCGGGCTATTATTTTAATTAGATTTACAATATTTTTGTAGATTACTATATCCTTCTAAATCTATTTTAAATAGAGAGAAATATTTTCTCTCCAGTTACGCTGAATTCAAAATAGAAGGAAATTTGGTGAAAAAAATCTCTTTTCTCAGAGAAGCTATTTGTATACTAAAGTTTTGTTCAGACAGATAGTGCTTCAGACTATAGTGCACACTTCAGAAAGTTTGAAACAACCTTTTCTGTTAAGTCCATGCTCTCCTTATTTCTATAACCAAATAATGTCCTATGCTTTCAAGGATGCCTGCACTAATTCTCAGTACAGAAGCAGAACCACATTTTCTCTTTCTATCTACATCCTGATTCTTATTCCATTGAAATTAAACAAAGATGTCACTGGCTTCAGTGAGCTTTGGACGAGTCTTCAAAGGCATTTTAAACATAGGAATACTATATATACCAATTGGTTTACAGCATGAAATACTGTACCTACTTAACTAGCAGAGATGAAGACATACATCTGTTGCAGAAGAACAGCCCAGGAGAAAAGAAAATCACAACTTTGCAATACTTGCTAGCAAAATATCAAGCACAGGCAGAGAAGAAAGAGGGTCAGTTTGTTAAGGGTCTGCCTTAGGACTTAGAAGAGAAAGATTGAAGATTTTACATTACCGGAGTTATCCTGTGTGATCATATACTACTTTATCTGCTTCTGTTCTTCTGTAGGAAAGAACAGTACTTCTGTATTTATAAAACCAAATGGATACTTTTTTTTTTTAAACTGTGGTATGTTCTAAAGTTGTGCTACAAGAAGCACTTAGGGTGGGATGTAAACACAGACAAAGAAAGTCTCTACCCACATCATTCAGCTGGCACCTACATATATCAGCTGCTGGTACCAAGTCACAGTCCCACAGTCGGCTTTGCCAGTGCCAAAGCCCTGGAAGCCTTGTCTGGTTCTAGACTCGGGATCAGATAACAACTGTGGTGAGGAAAAAGGGATCTTCCCATCTCTTTTAAGAAGCAATGAGGCTGGCCCGAGCTGTAAGCCCTAACGCCAGTTCTCTTCTGATCTGTCCCTGGTCTTGGTCCTGAACATTCACTGCTGGTCTGAGACAAGAGCATCACTGAGTTTCCTTAGACAGGACAGGCCTTCTTCTGGGGGTGATAAACTGAATGTTCTGCAAGTTTAGGGAGAAATTAAATGTAGAACAACATCAAGCAACAATAAAAATGTGCACCACCACCATCAAACATATCTCTTTGTAACATCCTTACACTGAATTTCACTTGCTTTTTTCTTTTTTCTATATATGTGTGTATATATATCTATATATAATTTTCTAACTACTGTAATTTTTTGTGTTAAAATATTATATGATCCTTTTATAAAAGTACTCATATATTGTTTTGTATGCATTAACTCTGGATTCTTCATATAGAATCCAGGATGCACCATTTTTATTTTGGCTTGTGTTGTTAGTATATCGATGTTCGCACTAACTGCAGCCTAGCCTGATGAAATTTTCACAAATGCACATGGGGCAGTAATCAGCATTTACCAGAAAGCAAGGACTCACTAAAAGAAAGAAACAGCCAAGGATACAGCATGTCCAGACAGTAAAGATTGCCCAAGTTTTTTCTTTCAATGACAGCATAATCAAAATTGGTTTATTTTTCATTTGGTGAATATCAACATAACTTATTAGCCTTGAAAATCACCAGCAAAGAACTAATTCACTCTCTAGAGAGACACTGGACAAGGAATGAAACAACAAAAAAATTGAATATCTAAAATAAATAATTAAAAA
Source organism: Rhipidura dahli (assembly GCA_013399225.1). Lineage (NCBI taxonomy): Eukaryota > Metazoa > Chordata > Aves > Passeriformes > Rhipiduridae > Rhipidura > Rhipidura dahli. The sequence continues at coordinate 363,897 of VXAC01004913.1, forward strand.
TAAGTTGGAGAAAGACCTCAAGCACAATCCTGCTTTTCCCATGTTTTTCTTTTTTTCTTTATGGCAACTCTGACATGTATGTAGGCTGGCATTTTCTTTTCACTTAAATGTATAGAGCTTGTTATCTTACATATGAATCAGCATTTCTGGTTGTGGAACTATCTTTGATATACACGTAATGGCCAAATTTCTGTCTTTAAGGTTCTGCAAGTCAGACTCCATTCCTCCATGAAGACCCAGCAGCCCTGGTGAGAGTCTCCTGTGCTGTTGATGCTCCCCCTGCTGACAGACTTCAATCAGGAAAACCCATCGCAAGGGTTTCAGGGAGCAATGGGAAGAGCAAACCACTTGGATGGGGTTAGTACAAGAAATAGAAACAGTAGAGGAAATCACGGAGAGAAGGAGATGGGCAAAATCAGAGACAAAGGAAAGGGATAAAAGACCCAAAATCACCAAATCACCTATATGCCCTAAGTAACCTGCCGTCAAAGCATGACCTTTCTAAGCAGCAGAGTGGGAAGGCTGCAGAACTTATGATAGTTTTGAAAGAATTTGCAGGAAGAACAAGAATTTCTTTGCAGCAGACAAACTCATATGGGAAATGGGACATCAGGATTACAGGCCAGGTATATATCAGGCAGACAAGGGACTGCAACTGAGGGTCCAGTAAGTCCTACGGACCAAGTTACTGATCATTTCCATGATGATTACATTTTCTTCCTTTTTTTTTTTTTTTAATTTTTAAATTGAAATTAAAACCCCACCGATTCTGTTAACCTTTGTGTTTTCTGCTGAAAGTTGTGTCAAAATCAGAGTCTGCCTTTCTGCACTCCCCTTGCACCTCCCAACAAAGTTTCACTCTAAGACTAGATGAGTTCTTGAACCTTAAAATCCTTTTACTTTCCACCAAAACCTATAAAAATTAAGACTTTAAGAAGCCTTCTTCAGTGATTCACAAACAGGATGACACCTCCCCTTCAGCTGCTATCATTAGTTCAAAGGATGAAGGACTGTAGTGTAATACTAAAGAAGTCCAGTAGCACTGATGAACTTCTAAAGGATCAGGCTTTCATTTTCCATGATCTTTTAAAAGCATAAGAAATTATACAACATTACCACTTCTCCTATGACATTCCACCCACAACAAAGAAACTCTGCATTTGACCTCCATGACTGTATTTGTCATGGCATAGTCCTCAATTTCATGGGTGCTTTGTACTCCTGTCTCAAACACTGAGTAATTCGTTTGCCTCCCAACAGAGAGCTGCATCTGCATGACAGATAAAGCCTGGTGTTGTTGTATTAAAATTGTCAACAGAGAGTTGAACACAATGTTTACTCCAATTAAGCAAATCTACCCTGGAGATTTGGGTCTTATTCTTGGCATAAAAGACTGTGGGCAAGTAAGCACCCTGAATTGTTTACAGATGATCACCATTCTTTCCACATTTGACAGGAAAAATCAAAGGCAGGATCTGTCAAGCAATTAATATTTATTCCGGGGAGTAAATGACCGCCTATTTCTCCCCACTGACAGTAAACAAAATGTAAACACTCTTAATTCAGATGCAGACATTCATTTCTGTTGTGCTTTTAGCAGTAGGATCTGAATTTCAGAGGTGAACACTCCCAAACACAACTGAAGCCACTTTCAAACACAACCAAACCCAGCACCTCTATATTGCCCAGGAACAAGGCAGCAGCATTCCACTATCCCAAGGATTCAGAAGGCATTTGTTACAGCTGTAAAAGGACAAGCACAGTGGAGGGCTCAACTTAGTCAACAGTGTGGGTGTTGGTAATTTTCTAATAAATTATATATAAATGCTAAGGATAAACAGAGTTGTTGCTGCCTATAAAATCAGCATATTGTATTCTGCATGTGGTGCACCAGTGCATTTTTATCAACAGCATGCCTGTGCTCTGCAAGTAGTGTGATACAGGACACCAAATGCCTGTGTTGCATATGAATCTCTTTCAACAATGTTAGCTACCTTCATTTTGCCTTTTCATAACTTCTGATAACTTTGTTGTCTTTTTTTCTTTTCATGTACAGCAAGCTGTATTAGCTATGACTGAAAACTTTACAAAAGGAAACATTTTCAGGGAAAGTTGATGTACGTCATGAGAAGAGGTCAGTTTTTAATCAAACTTCTTTATAAATGGTCAAAATACAAGGGCTCTGTCACCAAAACAGCACTGGTCCAGCCACCAGAGTAGTCAGTTCAGATCTAGGAGATCCTTTTTCAATGCCTTACTCTGAAACAGGGCAGGACAGAACAGTAATTTGAACCTGAGCCTTTCACATTCCAGCTAAATGCCCAAAAATTTCCTGCCAGCTCTAATCTATGTGGAAGGAGACGAGGAGAGAGCACATTAACTATGTGTGGTTGCAATGAACAGTTTTATATATATGGCCGTAAAACTGTGAGAGTCTTAGCTTAGACATACTTGACACAAATAGTCTAGTTTTGCAAAATATGACTTTAAGAAAAGGGAGAAAATGTGGAGCCGTGTTGTTTTTACAGACCATTCCACAAATTTAGCCCTAAAAACGTTTGGTGGGAAAGGTAAAATCTGTCTTTTGCTGTCACAATACTCTGCTACCATCAATGAATTTTGTTTAGAATAATATGGCCTTAATGCCCCCATCTCCTGTAGAATTGCTCAGACTGGTAGTTGATTAGAGTGGAGAGAGGTGCCAGTATTATCTGTGTTAGTGCTCCAGAGGTCATCCTACACTAACAAGACCGCCCCAGTCAGGGATGACAGAATCCAGCTGTTGTGCCTTCAGCCGAATGAGAAGAATCCACTTAACGCCAGGGATGCATCTCAAAAGATTAACTATTCTAACTAGTTACTTTCCACCTCTGAAAAAGTGTCTGGCTCATCATTATTTTCCTCTTTTTAGCAGAGGCCTATAGTATACATGAAACCATTTACCTTTTTAACCTCCTGAACTGTAAGGCACCAAATACACATTATTTTAAATGGATAAAACAAAGTTCTAACCTCACTGATATCTGCTTAGAGGTGAGCTCATGTAACAGAGGGTATCTCTCCATTCCAAAGAAATATGTATATGCACTTTTTAGATATCAAAGCAGAGCACCAGATGTGCCATGCTCCCTCTGTTTGGCAGCAGTGAGTCCTGATTTGAAAGGTAAAAAGAACACAACACAAGCACATTTGCAGTCATTATATAGCACAGCTCCAACAGACCCTGAAAATCTGACAAACATCCTTAGGCAGAGGCTTAATATTTTAAAAATGCTGTAATAAAAAGCTAGTGTTAAATATCTCAGTTAGATCTTTTTTTATAGAACTCTCCTGGTAGCCTGAAACTTTTTCCTGACTAGCACTTTCTCATATGATGTTTCATGGGGTTTTTTGTTTTGCTCTTTAAGAGCATGCAAGTCAACGTGGCCCTTGCTTCCAAGCTGCTCACTTGCTACATGCCAGCATCTGTGGGAATGTCATCTGGACTCCGGGGCTACAGATTTATTGCTTGGCCAGCAGAGGGTACCAGAGTTTTCTAATGACTTCACAGACCCGAAGGAAAAAACAATCCTGAGGTCAAAGCATACCTATTGTTTCCTTCCATTTCCCACCGAAGCTGATTGCTCTGGGTTGTTTTTTGGTGAGGTGGTGGGGTTTTTTTTGTTCTTCAGTCTTACATTAGACAGGACTGATTTACAATTTTCTTTCATTCAAGTGATCCTGCCTAACAGAAAAGACATTTAAAATTCATTTTATAGTTCAGAGTGGTTTAACATGCAGAGGTTTTATTGACATTAGAGTTCTTCAAAAGTTTCAACACACTTGGACTCTTAAATACTTGGCTTCTAGAGTGCTGCATATGAGAATATAGTTTCCGCACTCAAAAGAAAATTTGTGAATTCCATCAAAAGTTATCCTGAGAATATGAGAAAGGCCTCTGTTTTTCAGTAGGCATTGTCATTAGTAGATTCCTAGAAGTCCTGTTTCAGAAATAAATTCTATTTCTTTTTATCAGTATCTTGATTTTGCTGATAAAGATGATGCTAAAGATACCAACCCAGCATAAATTCCCTGATTTATTGCCTGGTGATAACAGCATTAGAGTGAATGCAAAAACATAGATATGCATTCCCTCGAGTTCAATCCTGAAGTGGAATAAGCACATAAAACATGGTGGAAATTTCACAGGAAGTGAAATTCCTTCCCCAAAGTTTTGAGGGTTTTCCCTGTTTGTTACATTGAAAATGCAAATCACAAATGTTGCCAACAAAGTTTACCCCAGAACCTACTTCAGTGGCTGGAGATCGAGTGAAACTGTGACACCACAAGAACCCAGGAAGTGAAATTTGAGCAAATCAGATGTGATTTCATCTTCAGTTATTCAGAGATTTTAGTGACATAAGGGATCGTGCCATCATGTAGACTGACTTCTTACATAACAGAAACCATGGAATTCCACCCTGTAATTCCTGTACTGTGTCCAATAAAAATATGGTTGAATTACAGCATAGTGTTTAGAAAGGCATCTGGTCTTGATTTTAGGAGTCCGAGTAACATGTTTGCTCCTAATGCTCAGGTCATTCTAAAATGGGATGGGCGCCTAATTCACTCAGACTTTTAATATTTTAGTTCCCTCTTTGAAAAATGCCTGCCATGACTGGTATGGAGCCATACCAACATACAATTAACACTGCCTAATGTTGCTTACAATGATTTTTATAGAGAGGGAAACAACACGGACCTACTAAAGAGCTTACCGTTTCTTTAGGTATTGTAAGAATCTTCACCTCTAATTTATCCTTTCCAAATGCCATTTTTATTAGAAGAGATAAATAATAATTTCTTGCAGGTATAATAAGAAAAATAAAAGAAGTCTGAGTCAGAAAAACAGTGAAATACATCCTCAACATATACATATATATATATATGAAAAATAATGAGAAAAACCAGATTAATATAAGACTCTAAACTTTGCCGTGGTAGAGCTGGTACTTTGGAAAATCTGAGTACCAAAGCTTTTTGGCTGCGTACCAGGCCAGGCAATTTTGAGAACAGTATCTACATCATCTACTAGAAATTAATATACTGTGATTTCTCTTTCTCTGTGTAGTTTCTAATGATGCTTCTGCAGCCCTTGGTCGAAATTGTCAAAGCACTGTCCATAGCTGTAGTTGACCATGCATATGTGATTAACCAACATTATCTATGAAAACAGTGTATATTAAAACTGAGCCTGGGAAAGGACAAGGTGATAGGGGAAAACATCTAATACCCTTTTATTACCTGCAGTGTCCTGCTGAATGATTTCATGTTGAGAAGCATGTGTCCTATGCAGTAATCTTTGAATTCTACTCAGGTAGGGGAAACCCATCCTTCTTCTCACATCCAGTTAGGGCAGTCATCAAGGTACTGCTGTTACCAAGTGCCTCTTGTCTGTAGGTACAAAGAACAGGACAGAACATGAGAGGTGTTGCCATCAACTTCACCATTTAACTTACACTTTGTCAAAAGTGCAACAAAAGAACACCTCTTAAACAAGAAAACTCTATACCAACATACACTTGAAAGAAAAAAAAAAACTTGAGAAGTCTTCTTTCCACTCCTGTTATAGCAGATGTTGAGAAGTTGCTGCTGGAGGGCTAACAAAAGCACAGTGGGAGGAACGGCCTCTGCTTGCAGGGATGTCAGCTGAGGTGCTGCCACGTATTGCCTGCACCCCAGCTTCACCTCCCAGATATTATCTGGAGGTGCCACTGAAGACTGTGAACTAAAAGAGGTCAAATGTAACCTCTCTAGAGGAGCACAAGGATCTGACAGGAGGACAGGAGAACACACCTGCATGGGGTGAGGAAGGCAGCAATGTCCGAAGCAGAGTCAGATTGTTTGTTTGCTGAGTCAGAGCCCTCAACCACTTTGTGCTTGAATTCTCCATCTACAACTGACCATGTTGAGAACATTAAATCATGAAAATAATAACCATGCCAAAGAGGGAGAGATCCTTGCAGCAAGCAGTAATAAAAGACTTCAATTTCTTATTTAGTTAGAAAGTAGCATGGATGAAAATTAAAGAATGGTTTTAGAGGAGAGATGCAGAGGATCCACAAATTAAATTAAAATAGAAATTTTCAATATGTGTAATAAATTACTAAAATATCCATGCCCACTAACAAGTATATTGTATCTATCCTAACTATCCTTCAAAATTAGGTAAGAGGTGAACTTGCTCTGTTTTTCATTGATGGTTTTGAGGATTTAGACTGTTATTTTCATGGAGAATTGCTATGTCACCATTTAATCAGAAGAAATAATAGAACCCAGAACAGGGAAGGTTTGTTGTTTATTTTCTTAAGACCGGTAAGAATGCAACAGGATAAATTGGAAAATTAGACAGCTTAAAATTTAGCTCAATAAAAGGCATCACATATTGTTTATGGATTGCAGTGAGGTTTTGCTATTATTTTTTTAATTGTTTCTGCATTACTTGTGGGCATGTGACATAATTTATGCTGTTATGTTGTCAGGCTTCTGATCATGGGAAGGACTATTTGTTTAGACTGTGCAGCTCTTCACTTTAATTCACTCTGGCTCCAGTGTGACATGTTAAAACTACTATCAATGGAAAATCCAAATTTCCCAGAAAGACTTAAAAGAGCACCCTCAGTGAACTGAAATTATCTCCTCTTAAAGCTAATTACCTTAGTATACTTAAGAAAGTAGCACTATAGGAAATCTGTTTCTTTAGACTTTCTTCTACTTCTTTAAATGCCTCGGGTCAGCATGAATAATTATTGTTTGCTTTTATTGCACTTTTTTCATTATTCATCTACATGCCTCTGAAAGGACATAAAACTAAAATAATCCAACAAATTAAGAGTAATTTTTTGAGACACACATTCATTATTAAAAAACAAACAGAAAATATTTCCACCTTTCAGTTTATTTTATTAGAAAGAAAGTACTGTGAGGTTTCCATTTAATAGGAAGCTTTAAACCATTAATGAGTCTCACAGGGCAGTTATTTCAAGTAAATATGGAATGTGTCCAAAATTAAATGCATTCTACAATTATCTGTTACCCAAGGGCTGGATTGAGGAAAAATAGGCATCAAAGGTCGCTTGCTGATGAAAGCACCACATGATTCTGCATTCTATGTCTTCTTTCAAGACAGTCCACCTAACACCATGAGCAGTGTGGCAATTTTCCCAGACCACAAGAGTGGGTTTAGAGCAGCTTCTTTATTTTGACTGACCCAAACGTAACTTGGCAATCTTTTTAAAGACCCACATCCCAAGGATTTTATGACCTCACAGGAGCTGCCTTTTATAAGGACCAGCCTGGGAGACAAATCAAGAAGCTCTCATACTCCAAAGCCTTCAGTCTGTGCTGGAGCAAAGGGGCTGGCTTGTGTGCTACCAAGACGAGAAGGGTGTGTGAGGAGAGACCTCAACAGAGCTCGCTATCACCTTTCAGCAGTCATATATCCCACTTCCATTTATTTCTGTGTAAATTAGGCACTTCTTTCCCAAACTTGTTATTAAGAGAATTCTTTCCCTGTTAGTGCTGAGTTACACACATCCTGTGTGTAACTCAGTTATGAATATAGGGACTCCCCCCCACCTATTCAGACTGGAGCTGTGTTCATCCCTCTCTAGATATGTATTATTGAGACCCTGCCAAATGCATTTTGTCACAAACACCTTGTACTGATTTCATTTTAGCAGTTAAACACAAACAGTTGAGACATTAAAATAAATAAGGAATGATACAGAAAAGTTAATTTATTTGAAATTAATGAACAACAGGTCAGTATTCCTACACCTTTTCTAATCCTGGATTATCCACGTGGAAAATAACCACGTGGAATAATACTCTTTTCCACTGCCTGTTTAGTACAAGTTAAGAAAAAATAATGAAGAAATTTAAAGCAAATTTTTAGATACTATCTTCTTTTTTATTGTCATGGAAATAAAGAAAAATACTGCCACAGCAAATAAAAATCAAAGCACCTTCTGCAAGAAACCATAATTACTCATATATCTGCTTGTCTGTTGGCTGGCCCAGTATCATTTGTCAAGCTCTTTGGACAAAGATTAGTTTTTGGCCCAAAAAGCAGCAAAATGAAACCTCTAAATTTCATGATAATTTTAGTAATCCTCCCAGTAATATTACTCCTTATCCTAGACTTTACTTATGTAGTCTTCACTTTTCCTACACAAAGCTATTGATCATACTGTAAGGAGCTCGTCATGCCGAGTCTCTCTCCCCTAGGTTATCTAGATTAGAAATACTTTCCTTTTAAAGGTCAGTATTGATATTCTGGAAGAAAGAGGAAATAAATTTCATGTAGAAAGCTTGCTGTAGAATAAGACATCTAGAAGAAAAGGGATTTTTAAATCTATGTCATTTTTCAGAAATAAGCTAAAGACCAGCAGTCAAAGAGTTGTGAATCTCTTGTCATTTTAGCCCTGAGTACACAGGATGTTTTATATAGCCAAAAAACCTCTTAAGGAAAAAGCCTCTTCATGAACTCCTGGCTACAAAGTCATCTTGCAAAAGGGAACAACACTGCTAATTGCACAGGAAAATAATTCCTCTTATCAGTATCCCCTTTGGGTTCTATTCTTGTCTTTTTACTTCAGGGATGAGAATGATTCTTCCTAATAAACTGCATTTGCTGTGCTTCTCAGTAGTATGATAATGGAGGAATTGATTGATTTTCTGTGCCTTGTATAATGAAGGCTACCTAGTTTTTTATCTTTATGTAACAATGATAACGATAATAATTTGCTTTAAACCCTTGTGACAATCCCTATACTTTATCCAATAGTACATAATGATGAGCTTGACAGATTTTGAAATGTTTTCTGGTTAGTTGGATAACAGTCATCCTTTTGAACAGAATCAGAAAAGGAACTCACATGAGTAAGAATCAAAGCAACTTGAAGCATAAGAAAAGTTTAGAAAGCAAGAAAATTTAGACAGTCCAGAATTGAGATGTACAAGCTAAAATACTCCCTGCTGCAGACAAGCCTAAAATCTAGTGTGCAACTAGTGCACATTAATGTTTCCAGGAACCAATTTGGGATTTTTGGGTTTTGGTTTGGGTTGGGTTAGGTTTTTTTGCTATTTTGCATTAATTAGTTAAATCCTGTGCTCTTGTACCAAACTTGTAAAAAATGCTGTAGCAAAATCAGATTTCTTACCATAGAAAAAACAATTAAAAAATCTAGGCAAGGGTAGACTAGGGAATAGGGTAAATTATTTATCTGAACACAGTTTGGGTTTAGCAGTTAATTTTATTTTTTTTTTTTAATTAGTGGATACACATAAGCATTCTACATATACGTACTTAAGCAACATAGCATGTGTTCTAGTGATCAACATAAAGGTAAGCTTAGCATGTAATATATAAAAATGAACTAGGATATAAACTTACTAAAAGTTATTGGAGGTAAGAATCCAGTGGAATTCTGTATACTAAAGTTTACAGACATGAGGAGTCAAATATACACAGATAAACAAATATTCAACAGGACTCTGAAGCTTTATTCCTTTTTCTTTTCTTTTAAACAAAATTTGAAGTATCCTGCATATGCTTCTGGGTCCTTTGAAAATGCTTACCCAAGTATTTAGACACCATGGCAGGAAGGTTTTTTTTCAAACCAAAAGAGAGCAAAGAGTAGATGAATTCAAACCTGAAGCAAAGCAGCAGCAAGGTGACATGGTGACATCTGAAAGTGAGAGGACTGATGATTGTCATCAAGCAAGTTGCCTAAATTTTAAAGAGAAAAGTAAACCTGTTCATTCCTTTCTTTTGGAGGGGGGGGTTGTGACTTATTAAAATGTAGGGCTTTGCATATTTTGATGCCCTGATTTGCAGCTTGGATATACCTGTGCTAAAGACCTTAGTAACTTTGAGAAAGACCTTTATACACAATTCTATCAGGCCTAGTTCACAAAAATGTTGGTGTCTTGCTTTGAGGTTATGAATTCATGTTTGACTTTGTGATTCTAAAGGTTCTTAGACAAGAGTAAAAAAATAAGAAACATTCTGGAGTAATCTCTGGTTAGTCTTTGACTGACCTCTTGGAGAATGACTGGATTTCTCTTGTGTGGACATCTGTGGTTGGAGATGAAGGAAGGGCAGGCTTCCAGAAATGGGAAAGTCTGAGAACAGCTGAAATATGGTTCCACAGATGCTGTTCAGTATCCAGAAATATCTGTGGTATGACAGAAACAGTGGAGGAGTCATGAGATTATATTATGCACAATTATTGCAGGGCTTTTTTTCTGCACCTTGGCTTTACTTCTTGATGAAACAATGCCTGGGGATCCATTGTTTTACAGTATTTCAAAAAGTAAAATACAGGATTAAATCTCAAATTTACCATAAAGAAATCCTTGAAAAATGATCTTGCAGTCAACACAGGAAACATTTTAAAATATAAACTCTGTAAGTCCTATTTTAAATAACTTTAATTAGAACATTATGGAGGCTAGATGTACTAGTATCCATTCTTTGAAATGTTGTACCGATGTTCAATTATTTAAATGTAAATGCATAGTTGAGCACAACTAATTCATTCCCATATGCTTAATTGACATTGTCCTGTCCAATCAATTCAGGTTTCTCATTCTCCAGTCTCATGGGCAATCGCAGCGTGCATCGTCTGGTTTCTTCCAAGCCTGGAAAATCCCAGCAGCTTCTCAGTCCTTTACAAATTCTTCTGATCCTGTTTGACAAAGAAGGACTGAGACCCCCAAAGCCAGCAGTATTTCAGCCCATGTGCTGATAGCTGTGCCAGTGCCTAGTGAGACCAAACCTCTGCAGTCCCAGCAGTATCAGGGCTATCAGTGCTACAAGATACTCTTCAAGCCTTGTTTAGCTGAGGCTCCTGGTACAGTCATAGGTGAGAAAGGCCAACTGGTATCTCTGTCCACCTATATTTGTAAGAATGCTGTCCTTATTATAATTAACTCACTTTCCCAAAATAATGAGGTATTTCCTGCTGGGCAAATGTCTTTTACTGAGGTCTCAAATAAATTTTGACACTATGTTAAGCAATTGTTTTATCCAATTTCTGTGTGCTTTTCAGACAGCTTAAGCTACTCTGTCCTGCACTGTCACAGGATAGAAATTTGGAATTTCTAGTCTACATCTGAAATTCTGATTGCCTACTTTTCTTTTCTCTGGGTTGAACAAATCCAGGATAAAACCTGTGAATTACATGATCAGTCTTAGTTCATTAGCCTTATTTTCTCCTCAGTTTTCACTGTTTTTTTATTATCTCGCTTAATCTGATGATTTAACAATTATTAGATTTCCTCAAATCTGTGTTGACGATCTTTGAAATCTTCATTGCTCATGAAAGAATGGACCAATATTTCAGTCTACTCAGACTATTCATTCAGATTTGGACCTTTCTGCTAAAATGAAGAAGCTTTATTTTGGCTGGGTCCTTCCTCTAGTCTTGTGTCAGATTTATATTTGATCTTTGACACTGGGATATCATTCTGAAGTTATTCAGTCATTTTTAACATCTATAAAAATCTAATGATTTACAGAACTTTTGTTCTGTTAGTGAAATTAAAAAAAAAACTAATTACTATTCAAAGAGAAAAAAATTCAAGGTGTGCTGCTGAAGTGTGTAAATGCCACAACTTGATGGAAATTTACTTTGGTAGGTGTTATACAAACCTCCCAACAAGTCAATTGTGTTGCTGTAAGACACTGCCTAGGTTCTCATTAAAAGATTTGACCTTGGTCTCAAAGGTCAGATCCCAAGGGGCTATTTGATTCCAGATGCATATGTAGTCTAACCTGCATCTAGTCAATACTTATGCCCCTTCCAAGAAAAGAATTCTGATTTCAGAATTTTCAGCACCAGAAAAGAACGTATCAGTGAATGAGGGGATGAGTGTGGTGCACAGCATTAGGAGCAGTGCCTTTGTTAAGGAGACAACTGAACACCTTGACAGCCCTTATCTCTGCTGGCACCATTGTCCAACACTTGAGTCACACATTATCACACGCCTGACTGACCCAAGCTTATGGAAAAGTCCATAGTACAGGAGTGAGCTGGGGGGTAGCAAGGTGCCAAGACACAAGGTTTCATTGGAAATGGTTTGGGAAAGGCAGCTGTGCAGTGTAGGATTTAGACATGAACAGATTCATGCCCAAGTAAAAGAGGTTAAAGACAACATAAAGACAAGATAAACAGCTTGGAAACAGGGGAATTATTTTCATTATGTCCTTCCAGCAGAACCTAGTGTCTCTCTACTGCAGACTCTGCATTTTTACACTTCTGGCTCATTTTTTCCTAGACTAGGCTATCCAACTTTGCTTTTGAAACTTTACCCTGTGAATCCTGTGCTATGGCACAATTACCCCTTGCTGTATGGAAACAAAAGAACATTTCCATGAGCTTGAGGTGGCAAAACAAGAGGCAGGTAAGAGTTGCTTTAAAAATGGATGAGCACACTCTGGGCTTAGATTAGGCCTACTAGAAGTAGGCAGAGGATTTTCCTAACTCTCACAGACAACTTTTATGCCTGGCCATTTATCCTCTGAAGCCACCTTGATAAAAGTTCAGACCTGCCCTTCTAAAAGGAGTACTGTTTTGGTCCTCTAAGACTGAACTCTACAGTGCACAGCTCTCACAAAAGCATAAAGATCTTGGTCAGGTTGTGAAATAGAAAGACTATAAGTGAGGCTTGGTATCCAGAGGAATGCACTGCATTTTTCATTGAAAAAAGATTAACAAATCCTGCTTTAATCAGAGGTCTTCTGCAGCTGTGAAGCAAGAAGTGCAGCACTGCTGCTGTCTCATGAACATCAATGTCCTTCTATTCCAGACTCACATGCTGGTGGTCAGCTGGGCCATGTCCTGCTTTCAGATTTGGCCGAGTATAAATATTCCTTGGAATTTTTGTTATAGTTTTAAGACAGAGGTCAGCATAAGAGAACAGTCTATGTATCAGTCCTTTTTCCTTCAAAATTAAAGCTCCTTTGTTAGTTTGTAAGAACCTGACTCTGTAAGATTTACTTTCCCTATCATCAAAGCATGGCCATTTGGCACATAGGAATGGCTCTGTGAGTTCTCCAGCTGACTAATGTCAAAGAAACTCTGTTAACTTACTCAGTGCCTGTCTCTGACCAAACCACAGCAAACTGTGCCCCATATACCTTATGACAGAAATGCTGTAATAAAGGAGAGGGAACAACATTTTGTCATCTGTAAGCATCAACAGAAGCCTCCTCACTGGTACTGGGGCTTTCAGCCAGCATTATATCAGCAGCTGGAACTAACTCAAATCAGAATGCTGATCTCAAATTGCACCTGCAATCGAAGCAAACACTAGAAATCAGGAAGAGGCTATAATGGAAATGACCTTCCCTTACCTGCCAGCTGTATGAGCATGTGTTGTACCTGCACCATCTGTGGATACAGCTTCACTGTAATTTAAAGTGTAAAAGCCATCATATTTTTCTGTCAGGATTCAGGACTCCCTAGTGTACACTAATATGTAAAACACTTTGTTGGTATAAGGTCCAATTGCATGTGCACATATGTCAGCCTTTACTGAGGCTCGCTAAGTCATTGTCAGGCAGATGTTGTTTTGCCAGGTGTTCTTTTGTAGAACTTACATCTGGATAATTTTCCCAGAGAGGATTTTTAAATTGGAGATGGGCAAAGTCAAAAGGGTTAGAGGTTCAATTAAATAAGCATCTAAAAATCTGGATGATTATCTGAACCAACTCAGGATCCCCAAAATAAGAGTATAGGCCTTATAGAATAGACAAAAATTGTATTTCCCTGCCATGATGACTTTTTAAATTTGCAGACTATTTTAAGTCAAATTTTTTCAAACTACAAAGTTTTGTTTAAGTCTTACGTAAGGCTTCAGGTCACTTTTATTTTAGCCAAATAATTTTCCTAGTCCCTAGTTCAAAACCTTGTGGACCATAGTGCATTCCATTTGACCTAGGTGGAAAATTTCCCATTATTTTGCATAAAAAAGGGAAGCTTTGAGCTGTGCATCTTACAAAGTATATCTAATGCAAAAATCAGAAACTCTGTATATAAATAAGGCTTTAACTTTCCCAGACATGTCAATGAGAGATATAGGACATTGCTATCAATATCAGTGGTTCAAAAGGTCATTTTTTTGTGAGAGAGAAAAATATTTGTAACTGGGGGAGTTCAATGAAATGTCTCACTCTTCTGCTGTAAGAAAATAACAAACCTAAAAAGAGAAGCAACTAAGCCTTGGATAGACTTGGGCCATTTGGAAGACTGGATACTGTTCACTGCAGAAATGTTTAGGGGTTGTTTTTTTCCCCCCAGAAAAACATGTTCCCCTTCGCACGCTGAACATTTTAAAGCTCTTGACAGACAATAATAAAAGTTTGACCTGATGACTGAATTTGAGGGAATAATTAGTAATGGATAATTCATTAAAGAGGTAGGCCTTATTTCTTCATCTAAAAGTATTCCTCCAGAGGAAGCAAAAATTGGAGATGGAATTTACTACCAAGGTTAATAGAAAATTTTTTTCAAGTCCATGAAATGACTCAAAATAATTCTCTTCACTTATAATGAATTTATAACTTATTATAACTTATACTTATAACTTATACTTATACTTATAACTTATTTATAATTCTGTGGTTGTAATGTCTGATAATATTGCTTCATCGTTAGTCTTTCAGTAACTTATTTTAAAAGTCACACTTTTTTTTTGAGACTTATTTTTCATGTAAGTGAAGAAAAGTTTGTCTGACAGAAGATATATTTGTTACAAGTATGTGAGAATTTCACAGAAAAATATTCTAGTTCCCAGAATTACATATCATGATATGCTACCAAATATTTCCAAAATATTTTTGTAGAATGGAAGCAATTAAACTGGAACCATTGCCAGTGAAACAATTGGCTTGATTGGGATATGTAAAAATACAATGATTTCTAGTGATACAAAGAGTCATTAGAAGAAAACAATCTGGAAACAATACAAATGTGCAAACAGGAATTGCAGAGTTCTCTGTATTTTTGACTATATTGGCACCTTTACAGAAGGGCATAAAAAGACATTGCAGGACAAACTTTATTTTGCTGCTTAAGTTTTCAAAGATCTCAGTGCTACCACCTTTCAGACTGTGTATAGATGACCAAAAACTCTGTAGACCCTTCTCATTTGACAGAAATACCATATTATATATTTCATTATTCAGTACATTAATGTTAAAAAACCATGAAATATGATGGAATCACAGAATTATTAGGCTGGAAAAGACCTCTAAGATGATTGAGTCTAACCTTTAACTAATCACCACCCTGTTAACTAGACTGTGGCACTAAAGTGCCATGTTCAGTCATTTCTTGAACACTTCCAGGGATGGTGATTTCACCATCCCTGTAAAGTTTGTTCCAGAGCTTAACCACCCTTCTGTGAAGAAATTCTACTTGATGTCCAGCCTGAACTTCCTCTGGCGCAGCCTGGGGCTATATCCTCTCGTTCTGCCGCTTGCTGCCTGGGAGAAGGATACAACTTCCATCTGGCTACAGCCTCCTTTCAGGTGATTATAAAGTCATAAGGCTTCCCTGAGCCCTCTTTTCTCCAGGCTAAACACCCCCAGCTTCCTCAGCTGCTCCTCATAAGACCCTTCACCATCTTCACTGCCATTCTCTGGACGTGCTCCAGCCCCTCAATGTCTTTCTTGCAGTGAGAGGCCTGCAACTGAGCACAGGATTCAACATTTGCCCTCACCAGTGCCAAGTACAGGGGGGAAATCACTGCCCCGCTCCTGCTGGCCATAGTATTTTTGATACAAGCCAAGATTCCAGTGGCCTTCTTGACCACCTTGGCACTGCTGGCTCTTGTTCAGCTGCTGTTGACCAGCACCCCCAAGTCCTCTTCCTCTGGGCATCTTCCCACGTACTCTTCCGCCAGCCTGCAGTGCTGCATGGGGTTTCTGTGACTGAATATATGAGGCTAAACCAGAAAAGACTGAAGGGCTGTAAAAACAGACATTTAAATCCCAAGAATGACACTGCTTTCAGACGAGGATATGTGTCAAAAAGCAACTAAGGTACCGTGTTCTCTTGAGAGCATGATGCATCAGAAATAAATCCTATTGGTCAATCGTCATCTAGCAAGGTGTTTTTAGGGGCTCTGTTTGCATGTTAATTGGCTTACATTTATTTATGTATTTTTTATCCCAAAGGCACACTTCTGTTAAGCAGCTTATGAAGATCTCAAGATTTTTAAAGGAGATTACTATCAATGCCTCATGCAGGAGGTTAACAGAGATATCTTTTCCTCTTCTGAATGTCAGACTTCTTGTCATGCTGCCAGGACTAATTCCTTTCTTGCAAAAGTTCTGTGAAATGAAGAGCATACGAAGGTGAAGAGGAGGTTTCAGCAATTAGTACACAGAAATATCTAAGAAAACCTCTGCGGCCAATAAATATCCTGAATAAATTAGAAAGTTAAAAGTTTGGGGTTTTTTTTAAATAAAATAAACTCAATTGCTTTAAGGTAGCTTAATTAAAATAAACCTATGATACAAAATTTGTAAACATGTATTTGTCTGTATTTCAAATTTATGACAAATTCCAAACTCTGAAAGTATCAAATTGTTTTATTAGCTTTTTTAGATAAAATTGGTGCTGCTGTGGTAATTCCTGAGTATATAGTCAGAATATGAGGTTTAGGATTATTTTCAATAGCCTGCATTTTGTTCTGATATTTCACTACTCATAATGTTAATGTTATCTCATAATTTTTCTGCTATTTCCAGAAACATCAATAATAAACTGTGATGCTTGGGTTGGTGGCATAGTGTTACCTTCTTAAGGCTGGGTTGTAATAATGTTAAAACCTAAAAAAGGATAATACTTTCCTGTAGAATAAATATGTTGTTATCAATTGTGAGAAATGGATATTCTTATTCATAAAGAAGTCTAGATCATTTTCTCAGTCATAATCTTATTAGTTCTGATTTATTAAAACTTCCTCTTCACAAGGATAATTTCTGACTCCAGGGATGAAATGGCTTGTTCTTGGCAAAGTCTATCCTGGACTTTCAGATCTAGTTCGCTTTCATTAACAACATTTTCATCACACAAAGGTAAGTCTATTCACAGGGGAAAATAATTATTTTTTTAAAAATACATACATATATATATATATATGTATGTATATAAAACCACTGATGTTATGATAGGTGAAGGACTGACAATAGTAGAAAAAATCATGCTTGTATTCTACCGAAAAAAATTGCACCAATTGTATTTGCTTCCTTTACAAAATAAAATATCATTTGTTCTTTTTAGACCTGGTCTTATTTTTACATGAAAAGTGAGCTTTAAGATAAGGCTATATTTTCAAACATAAAAGGATTTTCTTTATCTCACTTCCTGACATTCTTCTTTAGCTGCTTTGTCTTTTAAATAATCATATGACCTTTTAAATTACTAGAACGGGAGATAAAACATCACAGAACCTTTGGAGCTGACAGATAACTGATCAAATAATTTTCAGTTGTTCTATCTGTATCTGAATGTAATGGGTTGCAAAATATAGCCACATTTGAACAGCATCAATCTGGCTTTCTGTAATTTATGTACAGAATTATTTGTGGTCTCAGAAATCCTTGGTAAAACTGACCTGTAAAAGAGAACCTTTTTTCAGATTGTTATGAAAAAAACCCAAACAAAACATGGGAACTCCCATTACACCAGAAATTAGCTCAACCACAAATCAATGCGCACCTGCTAAAATAATTGTCTCTTTCTGGTATTTTCCATATAATACTCCTTCAGTGTGCAGTGCAGTGTAGGTAAACCAGCTACCTTTTAAGTAGACCTGATGGCAATTAAACTTGATGAATAGCTGCTGTGATTCCTAGGCATTAGTCTTTTCTTCTTTCAACCTTGGTATTAACATGAATTTTCAACCCAAATACAATTTTGTAAAGTGTTGTGGAATCTGAAGACAGCCAGAAGATGTCTAAGAAGACAAAACGAGATTAGAGGTCATAGATATCCTTTTAAAATTTGAATAAAAATGAATTGAGGTCCAGGAAGATCAGACAGAAGAGCTCCATCTTCTATTTTACCAGACCTGGGGTTTAGTCTGTGTCATGCAGTGATAAATTTGATTAGATATGCTGGCAGTGTGGCCAAAATGATTCAGGTCGTCTTCTTGTGAAAGATTCCTATGATTTATGTTACATGCAAAATTTTGGTCCAGATAAACTTCATTAAAAAACACAGCCCTACAGTTTAATCATGCCAGATATGTGCAGTGTGTGTCAAAAAGCACTGCAAAAAGAGCACGGACCACTAGAGGTCTGAGCACGCAGTCAGATGTGTGTTATTGTCTGTCCACACAACCTCCAAAGAAGTTTAAAGGAAACACCTTGAGACTTGTGTGGATTTTTATTAACCCTGCACTGTGAATTGATGGGGTGCTGGGGAAAAACAAACATAGGCAGAGAAAACATGAGGCCTGCCCTGCACAAGAGCTCTTTATTGACAGTTTATAATGTAGGCTTGGAGTGGCCCAATATTGCTCCTATGACCTTTGCCTCCCAAAACTTACGGGCGTTTTGAGACTTTGTTCACCCTATGAGGGCCTGCTGGCCTTGTCACTGCAACTTTCTTCCCAGTGTTGTTCTGAGGATTAATCATGAGCACCAGGGACAATTCCACGTGCTTTTTGCCACCCCTTGACTTATACTTCTGCCAGCTTCACTTTCCTAATCTGCATACAGACCTCATTTGGGACTGGGACAAATTACACGGGGCAGATTAGCAATGGGTCCACAGGAAACTAAAACTTTGAGCTGGCACCCAGATTCCACTCCCATATCAGCCCAAAGTAGGTTGTAAGAGAGGAAAGGCCACACATAGCATTTACATTTTTATTTTTCTTTTGGTCTTCTCCGGGTGTAAGGAAAAGTATTGCAAGAAGTAAAGCTATCTTTAGCTCCTTTTGTTTTTTGTTCTATGTTAGCTTGTTATTGAAAAACTAAATTTTGAATGGCTAATCAATTAAATGTCTATAGAAACATATCTTTTAGTAATGAAAAAACTAATACAGTTGGTTTTTTTACCTATATGAGTATTAAATTTGTTAGGTTAGGAAAGATATCTTCCTTGATCTCAATATACCTTTCTGTATAATGTCCCGTTAATATTTTTTTTTAGTAACTTTTTTCTCAATTTTCCCCATATTAAAAAAAATATGTATTAAGAAAGTGGACTCAGAAAAAAATATTTTGGCTATATACTCTAAAGCCAAGAGCAGGCAAAATGTAAAAGATCATGATGAAAATTAAACTTACTTCAAAAGAAATCCAACATTGCTACCAGACTTCAAGTTATCTAACAGGGCTCATTAAAACAAAACTGAGCAGAGCAGTAAAATAGATAGTAAGTACACACTAAGTTCTAGGGCCAGTTTTTCTGAGAGATTGAGTTCTTCGAGAGCT
Source organism: Rhipidura dahli (assembly GCA_013399225.1). Taxonomy (NCBI): domain Eukaryota; kingdom Metazoa; phylum Chordata; class Aves; order Passeriformes; family Rhipiduridae; genus Rhipidura; species Rhipidura dahli. The sequence continues at coordinate 383,398 of VXAC01004913.1, forward strand.
CACAGAGATTAAAGGCCTGCAACCTATTTTCCTTACCAGAGTCCCAGCACTGTGTCTTGCCAAATCTGCCTTGAGAACTAGAACAGGAAACACCCTCCCAGCAGTTGGATCTGTAGATTTCTCAACTTGGGCTTTTACTCACAAACAGTATTTGACATTTCAGGGACATAGTCACATTTTTGCTTCTATTCAAAAAGTTCTCAAATACATGACTTTGGCAATGGATATTAAACATCTGTCATTCAAAAGAGCCAATAAAATGGAGAATTTAAACCAAGCTGTTAAAATATGACCGCCAAGAAAGGACAGTCAGTAGAAAACAAGATCTTTTGAGTATCAATTCCTGTATCACTCTTGTTCCCCATTTTTTTCTTGCCTTCACCTTCCACATTATAATATTTGCAATACAATAATTGTTTTTAAATTGGTAAGTAAATATATGGTTTCTAGAACAAGTAAAAATCACCTGTCAGACAATTCCACAAAGTGGGAAATTACAAGAAAATATATACATTACTTATAATACATCCTGGACACCTCCAAGAGTGGAACGCATTAAAAATCTTCTGAAAATGAAGATAACTTCAGAATCTGCTTATTTTTTTTTTTTATTTTTAAGGGATAAGCTAAGAAATCATTTCTCTATGTATAGTCACACGAGATAGTTGCTTCATGAATAAATCAAACTTCTCCACAAACCACAGACTTTTTTAACACTTGTTACATGCTTTGGTAAAGAGTTCTCAGCTGATCTATCCGTCTGCACTAAGAGCCTCTTCTCTGTTTCCTTTGATGATCCTTAATTGCAATACTCAGAGAAACAACAAACAATTGATATCTTTTTAACTTCTCCATGCTAGTCTCAAGTTTATTGGCCTCTTTCATGTTCTGCCTCCCCCGTTCTATTTGTGTCCCAAAATACAGTTTTTTTCTAAGCAAGTCTCTCTTTGCATCTATAGAATTGTGTCCCCCCTCTCTGAGTATTTTTCAGATCTCTTTTACTTGTTTTTGAGATTCAAGGTATCAGCTGGATTTAGACAGTTGTATAATGAAGATGATCTGTGCAGGACTATTTAAGCATGGTATCATCTGAAATATGGGGAAACTACACTACAATGCCAAGATATTCCAAAGAACTACAAATAGTAATGTTGAAAACAAAACACTAAGTTCAGGCTTTCACTTTGGGCTTTGTTGCTGGGTTTTTTAAACCTTTTGCATGGTTCTTTCCTATGGAGGTTCAAAGAACCAAATTTAAAAAGAGCTTTGAAATATCAGTAAGTGACTATGAACCATTCTGGCTTGGAGTTTGAGAAACTGCATATTTTAATGGAGTCTGTACATACCAGTAAAAGTCTGCAAAAAACCCCTCACTGCTCATATGACAAAATTATACAACATTCAAAACTTCCACAAAATGTCCATAGCACTTCAATATTTTTTTTCTCTCTCCCTGACCATGCCATTAGCTTCTGAGTGGCATGGTAAAGCAAAATCCAACACCAGCCCCGGCTGCTCTTTTTATAAGATGACAACCTGGGAGCGCTTCAGCTGATAAGTGCCAAAGCGTTCTAGAAACCCATAGACACAGATGCTTTGATTTTCATGCAATTTAAAACACAAGAAGAACCTTTCTTAGGGAACAGCCAGTCTCTCCAGACTGTTTAATTCTACTGTTGCTACTTTCTACTGCCTGCATACCTCAAAGGTGGCAAATTAGTCTTATGTGTGAGCAGATAATGACTGAGAGTCTACTGCCAAAATAAAAAGAGCTTTCCAGAGCAGCCTGTGGGAAGAAACAAAAGCTTCAATGCAGGAAGACAGAAACAGCAGGCAACAAAGCAACAGCGGATGTGGGGTAAAGAGGAAGCAATGAAAGTGGATTTGGAAACATGAAAAAAAAGGCAAGGACCCAGAGAACAGAGCAGGAAGACTCAATGGAAAACAGAAAAAAAATTTATAAGTAAAGGGATCCAGAGACAAGATGTCAGAAGAACTAGCAACTTGGCCACCAGAATAAAAAAGGAGGGAGATACTGGAGATGAACATTCTACTTCTGTAAGAGATGGAACCTGGGATGTCATTGATGTACGGGATTTTTGGCACACGTACATTAGTTACTGCGAGGAAGAGCTGGAGGAGGGCAGGCACTAGGCATAGAGATGTGAACTCTGATGAATGGCCAGAAACCTGGGAAAGGCTGGCTTTCAGACAGCAGAATAAATGTACAGTTCCTGTCCCATCCCTGTCTGATGGAGCCCTGAAAGTTTCGCCCAATCCCTACAGAGACCAATATATAAATTGTTTTGGGAGGGATGGAAGGTGACACAGAGCCCAGTGTTCTCCATGCTAAGGTCTCCTTCACCGCTCTGTGTCATGTCTTCTTGACATTAGAACAACTGAAATCTATACAATTAATGAGGTGATTTTATAGTAAATGCTTCAGCTTGTTAAATAAGGTTGTGGGTTAGCAGAAAAGAAAGTCCCATGCAACATACAAATTTGTGTTCTTTGTCAGCCACTGTGGGAAGACGACTTAGGAAGGTTGAACCTCTCCCAGCCTGTGTATGAAGTGTAGATGCCTAACTTTGCAGCAGCACCAAACTTCTCAATACTGACTCTGAAGTGAGACACCAAAGAGCACAGAACATGCAGACAGGGACAGCACCACATTCCATGTTCCACATGCAGTAGAGCTGATAACTTCACATGCTAATGAATAACTGTGTGATTGAGAGAATGAGTCTGATTGCCTCACCACAGCAGTTGCACTGGAGATGGTACCCTGTTCACATCATTATTTGTCATGCAGTGTCCCACCTGCATGTGAGGACACCAGTTACCTCCTGAAGCTTCTGAGATTCAAAGTGCCAGACAGTTGCCTTCTGCTTCACACTAAAAAAATTACCCCAATTTTTGTGTCTGGGAGTTATTGAAAATTATAGGAACCAGAAATCACTACCAGCATGGAAACACTACTTTCACATTATATAATTGATTTTCACTTCACAAATCTTCAAGAAGTTCACTCTTGAGGTTAAGCAACCTACTGAACTTCAAGGCAAAAAATATTCTTCATGACTCAGAAGTATTGTGGAAATGCAACTGAAAAATTTGACATTACAGTTCCAAGCAGCTGGACATCCTGGACAGCTGGACAGCACTTATGCACTGCCAAATGTCTTTATTGAGTCACAAGACACAATTTTAGGAATGATTATCACACAAACTGTAAAACAAGGTTGGTTATGGACAGCCCAGTTTTCCAAGCATTGGTTTTAGTGACCTGAAAATGCATGTTTATAGCCTATCATCAAATACATACATTACAGTGGCTTATAAAGTTCTGTAAGAGTCTACTTCAGCTAAGCAGAATTTAATCATTAGGAAAGTATTTCAAGTCATTAAAAAGAGCATATGGGTGTTGGAAAACTTGATATGTAGAATTCTAGTGGAGGGAGGGGGAGAAACAACAATATTGTACTCATTAAACAACTTCTCTGATGTTGTCTTCTAAACTGAGCATGTATCCATGCACAGCAGTTCACGGAAAACACATTTGCATCAGATTCCAGGAACTGGATTCTTTTTAGTATTCTTTGATGGAAAAAGAAGGCTTGGCTGCTTACCAGATTATTTGGTCTATGATAAATGTAAAAGTTTTACAAGCTCTGAAGGATTGCGAACAATCATTCCCGAGAAATTTGATCATCACTGAGGCTATTGAAAAAAGCTGAAGAGATGTTACCAGCTCAGTAAAGCCTATAATTGAGATATGGATGTAGAACTTTCATGAGAAGACTAATGTTAAGTAAACTTCTTAATAGTGAATCAGAAATTCAATTACATACCTCCACAGCAACCAAGGTATCTTGGAAATAGCAAGACAGTGGCACACTTTCAAGAGATCAATTATCTTCAAACTGAGCTATCAGTTGCCTTTCTTGAAGTACACTAAATTAATAGAACCTCTACAGTCAACACTACTTTCAAATTTTATTTGCACCTCTCTTTCTGTCTCTGATATCCTAATCTTTTGCAACAAACTTAAATACCCTCTCTTGGCATTAAAATAGGGAGGGATGTTATTTTAGCATCACTAGTTTCAGATCTGAAATTACTGAATTGTACCTGTTTCCAGATCTCTGTAATGTTACATAAATTTGGGCAGTTCATTCTAGTATCAAAATTATTTCATTCTTCTTTTATGCTGATTCCTGTCAACATGCTGTCCTAGATATTTACAAAACAGCAGACTTACTTTGGGATGTAAATCTATGCATAGTGCTAGCATTACAGCGAGTATATTTGTTGCAGAACCTTCACAGCAATACTTTCATAAGTGGATATTCTGAAGGCTCATGCTGAAAACATTTTTAGCAGTGGGACTATTAAAAGACTTTGTTTCCCTACCCAGGCACATATTTTCACAAAACTGGGACGTATTTTCATCTTTTCTCCTTCTGCAAACTTTTGGCTGCAATGGAAGTTATTGAAGAAGTAGAGACAGTTTTTCTTCTGGCAGAGATACAGACATAAAACATAAGTTAATAAGACGTTTCCTTAGGAAAATTCCAGCCTCTTTATCTCTCACTGAGTGAGTCACTTTTGCCCAAGAATGTTTGTGTTTTCTCTGTAAGCATTTAGGCTGTGTTATCCTCATATCTCTCCTTTAAAGATTTACTGTCACAGTGGAAATTCATGGAGAAAATAGGCACCCTAGAAGAGAGAATTTTTCAGTGGAGACTGTGTGTCTTCAGAGGAATTGTTTGCAACTTGCTGGTTGAGCCTAGAAACACTCAAAGTGACCAATTACTCTGCTGAGTCACGATAATAATGTGTGCTAGTGCCCTGCACAGAGAAGGCAGTGAGGTGGGGATTCCAGTGTGATTGTTGAGGGGTTATTTTAAGTAAACCTAATAGACAGATCATGGATCCAACCAGAGTTCAAGTGGGTTTGACATGCTTCACTCTGGGTCTTTCAGGAAATTAAAAAAAAACATAGACTGGTTGAATTGATGGAACAATTATATATTGAGAGTTATTTTATAATTCTTGAAATTCACATGTTCCATTTTTCTCACCACACCTGCAATGAATTCTAGCTACTCCCAGTGTTTCTGACAGAGTTTCAATCTAGCCAAAGAAGGTCATAGTATGCCTGGCATCCATGCAGCTTGGATTATCATCTTATGGCAGCATAGCTGACATAACTAAATTAATTTGACTTAAGAAATCAGAGAAGTCTTGAACTGTTGTCTTGTAGATGACAAACCAGTGCCTTATCAGCTGAGCTACTCAGATCCAGTCTGCAGTACTTTTAAGTGTGATTTCATCTAAGTAATGTGTTGCTGAGTCTAATGTCAAATGGATCTATCACATTACAACCTTTTCTAATTAAAGGAAAAGAAGATTAAATGTATATGAACAGTCGTTTAAAAGTCTGTAGCTGATTAATAGCCAGCATTTTTTCTAACAATTTCAAAGTGATTTTATCATTATTCCTTTGAGCAGAAACAAATATCTTTTATTAAATTTTTACAAGCTATATGAAGATAGGGCAGACTCTACTACATTTTCTTGCAAAAATAAACTGCAGCTCAATGTGTAAGTCTATCCGTTCATTTCATTGGTTCTATTAGAGAATTAATGTTCAAATTGCACCAACTTAATCCCCCATGAAATCTTAGCATTTCCCATTGGCTGGCCACAAACCAAATGATACAGAATTCAGACCATTAAAGATTTTGGATGTGGGTGGGTAACCCATACCAAGAATATTTCAGTATTTCTTAGAAATAGGCTTTACTCTTCTTCAGGTATATTTGTACAATAAAAGATAAGACTCATCTGAACAATTTTACTTGAAGCCATATCCTTTGGTATCTTCTCTTTCTGATTTTGCCAGGGGCTGTACCTCTTGATGGTTGTGCCAACAACTATGCTTTTAAGAAAAGGTGCCATGCAAATGCATACACGTCCTGAACTGCTGACTTTTGGTCATCTAGCCAAAGTCAATGCCCTGATACTATGGGTCAGACCATGATTTAGCATCAGAATTAAAGATTTCCATGACCTAAAAGTGCTTGTTAAAACCGTATGTAGCCTACTCTTTGGTGAGTGTTACCTCTTCCCAGTGTCAGACCCTTAATTCCTCTCTTTGACAGTACATTACCTAAATCCTTTCCCAAAGGGATCTAGGGCACTGGGAATCACACTTCCCACTAAAACTTGCTTGGTTTATGCTTGCCTGCCACCCTTGACAATGTAAATGCTCCCAAATCACTTGAGCATCAAGCATGAGAAGGTAATGCTTCCAGCACTCTGGAGGTCTTAGTTGTGGATCTGAGTCTTTTATCAGTCTAAGAAGGGTCCCAGTCCCACAGCACTTCAAATTATAACAGATACAGCAAGCATTGAGGCATCAGTGCAAGGAAAATATCCTACCATACCTAATTTTAAAAAGAAAAAGTGGACAACAGTAGCAGAAGTGCCTTGTTCAAAGCCAAAATCGGGGCACAGTTTAATAACAGACTTAACAAATGGAATTACCAAAAGAAATTGTTTCATCATTCTATTCACAGTGATAAAGAAAATTATATTAAGACATTTTTTCAGGCTAGTCTGTATGCTGTCAAAAAACAGCAGGCTAGTCAGTATGTTTTCCAACTTACTAGATGCTGTAGCAATCTTTGTGGATTTCAAAAGCCAAGGTAGAAATAGTGGAATTTTTCCCATCTCAGCCAGACACTGCAAATTTTTTTTGGCTGTACCTGTTGAAAACCATCTTCTCTTAGGGTAACAAGAATCTCTTAAGCCTTATTCTTTTTTTTTTTTTTAATAAAAGAGAAATCTAGATCAAAAAAAGGCTGATTGTTTATTTACATGTACAAGTCAGAAATGCATTCACATGCTACACAGAGATTTAATTAATTGGTTTCTGCAAATGTGTGATTAATTGCATTTCTTAGCTTATTGTCTTTTTTCTTTTTTTTAATTCTTCTCCATATTTGCATTTCCTCACACAGAAATGGTGTGTAACCTTTATGTTTTGCTGAACTGATTACATCTCTCTTTGGAGTTCAGCACATCTTTAATTACTACCAGATCTTCAAATATTTTCAGAAGATTCCCACTAGAAAGGCCGTCAGCCATTTCTATCCCGGTTCTCCAAAGGAAACTTTGAGCAGACGCTCTCGCCCAATGGTAACATTGACACATTAACTTTCCTCAGCCACCTCACTCAGACTACTTAGCCTGGCTCCACCACGGCTGGGAGCCTTAATCAGATATCATACTAACGAAAGCTATGTCAGTAATGATGTCAGATGAATAGTGGTCACATGGCAACGGCCTCATTTGAAGCAAACAGTGCCACACTTGTTTTTAGGCTGCTTTATGACTTGGCTGAAAAATGACTTTGTTCACAACAAAACACCACTAATGTATGAGCTGTTACTGTAGGATTTTAGCACGTCTACTATTTTCTCAACATTCTTTTAATACACCTAGCTGGACAAACAGTGTAAATATCATTAAACTACACATATTATCAAAGTCATCAATCAGCATGTAAGTCAACCAGATGAAACATGGGCAATCCTTTCTGACATTTTGAATCCTCAAAGAAATGGTATTATGGAAAACATATAAAGGAGAAAATATTTTAATTTTGCACTTTGGCTTATGCCAGATTCACACAAGAGAATAGGCAGACACAGTCAGCTCTCCTGCTAGGTCCCAGAAGTGTGTTTTCCCCTTCCCTGCTCCAAACGTCAGTGGGCTGGTGGGATATACAGAGGGCAAAATAATGAGACTGAGCAGGAGAAAAGCATTTGCCCTCTGGCTCCACTCACACTGCGACAAAACAGAAACCCCAAGGTCTCCTCTCATTTTAACTCCCTTTCCTTCCCTGGCTTCTGAGGTGAAAGTGCCCCTTGCTATTTCTCATATGCAGTTAGCTCTCTTACTCCCAGCATGGGATTACAGGCAAGTATGACTTTTTCATTGTGAAGTACTGGAAAGCCCACTGATTTCTCAGGGATTCTGGGGGTGCTTGGAAGCATGCCACACCAACACAGTACAGCTTGGTTAAAAATTAAAGTTCAAATGACTGGTCATAGACACTCGCCTAGAGAAGATAAATATCAAAGCCAGCTACCAGAAATTACTGTAATGGAGCAAAACTGCAAGTAGCCACATCCTAAGGCAGCCAGCCACATTTTCCTGTTACTCTTACTTAGCCCACAGCCTCATGGCCAGTTTAAGATAGCAGACCTCCTCTGCTGATGAGAAGCAAAATGCCCAGGCCCTTCTGCACTGTTCCTCCCAGCCCCTGCAGTGCAGGTAAGGGGAATGGGCTGCAGGACAAGCCAAAGCAGAGTGCACAGATTTCTGAATGCTTGTGCCCCTGGACCAGACACTGATGCCAGGACTGAGGATGCAGGTCGCTGGCAAAGCAGGGAGAGCAGGGGTGCCTCTCACTGGCACTCTGGGTTCCTGTGGTCTAAATTCCCCATGAACCTGTGGTACTGGCTTGTAGTGAGACCCTGATGGGATCACAGATCTCTCTGTTTGGTCTGTAGTGTTTATCCCATTTAAACTACTGATCAGGAAGGAAAATTATTGTGTTTATCCAGCTGGGGAGCAGGAATAACAGCAAAGACAACAAAGAGAAGTTAACAAATAAAACCCTGAATTTAGGGCATTGAGTGGTCAGAAAAAATTGAAAAAATATTTCAGTAAAACTCTATCATGGATGACTGTGTGGAAAGCAGGAATCTTCAAACAGAAAGCAAGAAAAAACATCCAGATATTTTCAGACAATAACTCAGTTACCCCTACCTAGTATGAGAACAGGGACTATGAATGCATGCTATGGCATATTCTACCCATAGGGAGACTTTGAATTTTAACTGCTGACCCTGGAGCCTTTTTGGATATCCCTTTGGGATAGAGTTTGGCTTAACAGAAAATTCTGAAGAATCTGTCTTTTAAACCCTGAAGTTCCAACAAACTGTAATAGATTCTGGGCACAAACTACATATCATTCATACAACTGAGCCTTTAGCACTGCTATTATTTTCTGTTGCCTTCTGGCACCACTCAGTAAGTTCCAAATGAATGAATTCTCTATCCCCTGATATATAGTGGGGGGAAAAAATGCAGACTTTCTGCACTGAAAAATAACATGCATGCTTCTCTTACCTTCCCCTCTCAGCTCCTCTGCAACATAAATAGCCCTCAGAAAGATGCACTGATTTCACATTGCTAACCAAAAAAACAACAAAAAATTCTACATTTCTGGAGGCATTTGTTTTTCAAACACTTTTAAATCTTTTTTTACAAAACATGCAAAAATTTTTGAAGCCAAAAAGAATCATTCTCTCCCCTTAGGCCAGCACAGATGCTACTTTTACTGGACACATATTGGACCTCCTGTTGTGCATGGAGTCCCAGGAGGCAAGATCAGCATGCATTGGCTGAGGAAAGTACTGTGGCAATCAGGAGAGAAAATATGTGAACTAGAAGAACAGTAGCAATTTATACTTCACTTAGAAGAGTTTAAAGAAGGCATAAAATGAGATGGAGCAAGTGTCATCCAAAAACTGCCCAGAAGAATTGAGGTCTCACCAACATAGTGAATCCATATGAGCTTTAAAAGGTTGTGATCCAGCTCTGAGAGAAGGAAGATCACATACAACTCCAAGAAGGTTTGTTTGGTGAGTATTCTCTCATTCTCTCTGTTGACTACAAGAATGCCTTTTTTTTTTGTTTTTGAAGCCAAAACCATCAGCATTTTCTCTTAAATAAAATACTTTTTCATCAGGTTTTGATCCTATACTTGATTCTATCCTGCAAAGTTAGTGGAAGTAGCTGCTTTGGAACAAAACAAAATTAAAGAAAAAAAAAAAAAGAAAACGGAGGCAGGAATAAGCACATGAGCAGCAAGGGTAACCACATCAGGGCATACCAGAGGTTTGCACTAGCACAGGTTGCTGTCTTTGACAGCACACAGTGGCAGATGCTTAGTAAAGGAGATAAGAACAAGCGTGCACATGATGATGTCTCCTCAGAATAATTTTCCACCTTCCATTAGAAAGATTTGTGCATACGGTAGATACAGGATGGCAAAACCTCACTGAACTGGTGCAGATGGCAGTGGGAGAGGCTTCCATCTTGCATTCATTGCTCTAGACATACTTTATATCTCCTACTTGAACTTGCATAAATTGCATGTCTGGTGAAGGCTACAGGAAATACATGCTGTCTATACAGACACTTTTCTTCCTTTTTTAACCTGAGAAGCATACAACAGGTTTGAGATTAGGTTTATTCTTACACAATTAATATAGTTTAGTTAAAAGTAACATAGAATATTGCTGATTAACAGAACCACTATTAAATGTACATTTTATGTGATCACTGGCTGTTCTTCTTGACCAGTACACCATATAAGAATTGTCTTTTAATGGAAGAATACTGTACAGAGACCAAAATAGAAACTGCTAAAGCAAACAAGATAATTATCTAAATTTTATAATATCACTCATAAAACGTCTGCCTTTTCCCTTTATGAGCTTGATAGATTAAATTTAGGGCAGATGTTTCATATAATTTACTCAGAAAACAGGAAAATTATTTTAAAAAACCCATAAAACCTACAAAAACACAAATGAAACTAATCTAAAACATGTGCAGTCTACAGATTTAAAGGAAAAGTTAGTTATTCCTGAAGCTATGCATAAGGACGCTTGAGAGATAAAACCATCTCTCCCACACATTTTATATATCAGATATTCCAAACTACTTTGGACAAACAAAGGCCCCTCTAAATTTAGGGTGCATGAGGTAGCTCTGGCTACTTTCCCAAAGACAAAGGGGAACTTGCAGAAACACAAACCCTCTTCCTCAGAGCACAGAAGCCAATCTGTGGTATCTTAATTGAATTATAGAGGTACCTGCTGTAACGTGAATGTTGTGGATGAATACCAGGTAAAAGTATTACATATTATTTATTTATGTGCTATAAAAGGAGGTAGAGGAGCAGGTGCAGTGCCTTTAATCTTTCAAAGAAGAACATCTTCACTGTCAAGAGATACTGAAATCAAATACTGTCTTAAATGGAGGGTGTTTATGGTCAGACAAAGACATATAGAGGCAAGTTTCATGAACATTTTGAAAGATTTTCTTCTGAAGGCTCAAAAGTCTCCGCACTACAAAAATGCAATTTTAAGAATGGCTCGGCTACAGAGATCCCAGGAAAAAAAATATATTTTGTGCTGTCTTGTTGCAAACTCTTTCAGCCCAAAGTCATCTGTCAGAATATAGTTTATTATTATCTGGCTTTATATTTTAGCTGGGTTTTGAGATCCGGTTAAGAGAGCATGAGGTCTGGCAGTGCTTCTGGCAGTGCTGTTACTGGAGGCAAGCAATATTTTTGGTTCCTCTGTAGATTGAGAGTTGCTGTGCAAGGTAAAGTTCTCTAATTTTTTGAGTGTGAGGCTCCTCAAATACAGGAGGCAACAGAGAGGTATTTTTGAAATAAAATTTTTCCAGTCTGTCTCTGCATAATGCTGGTTCCTGCACTTGATGAGGGCAGGAAAAGGAATTGAAACACTACTCCCAATTGAAGGCTTCTGAGTTATGTCCTTGGTTTGCAGTGGCAAATAAATTATTAAACAGAAAAAAATCATAATAATATAAAAAATCCCTTCTACAAAATTATCAGAATATATAAGAATACAGAATCCATTTATAGATTATTATTCACTTATATATGAGTAAAAAGCACCCAACCAAAGAATCTCTGTAACATGCACAAACTGTGAGAACAAGGTTTAGTCATAAAAGAAATACAGCTACTATGCTGACAGTAGTCATGGATTTCAGGATCACTAGAGAAACAATAAATATTCTAAGCCAAGCTACATGCTTTAAAAATAGCCAAAACAACAGGTAAAGTATCCATTCCTCAGCCTCTGAAGTTCAGAGAGACAGGGTACTGGGGTGGTTCTCCCTAAATCCTACCCTGCCTTGAAAGCAGATCAGCAGAGAGCAAATCCTGCTGCTGCTGGGTATGAACAGTTTTTGTGCAGAAGCAAAGCTTTCCTTTCCAAGACTTTAGCCCATTGCACTTTGTTCCTGCTGGCAACACATCACAGCCTGTTTTTGTGAGCGTGATAAAGAGGATTTGGCATTGGAGAGACATGCTGTGTGTGAGATACCAAATGAAAGTAGCAAAGGAATGGATGAAAGCTACCAAGTGTTGCTCATCCCCCCCTGTGTATCATCTGAGAAAGACAGGGCAGCTGCAAACAGAAAAGCAAGCAAGTCTACCTCAGGCTCTTGGGGTAATAGCAATTAACTCAATGAACTAAAATGCACTGATTCCCTCTTAGAAAGCAGAGATCCTTCAAAGGAAAACAATTGCCCTCCTAATACTGAATCGAACGTTTCCAAATGTGTTACCTTAATAAAAGATGTGGGACAATTCCCCTCTCAGAACACATCAGGTTACAACAATGCAGGGAGAAATGTGCAAAGGGTTTATGATGGCTAGCATCAAAGCAGTGCAGGACAGACCAGCTCAGATACCTGATCTGAGGTAGGAAAAACAACAAGTTTGCATTGATGTGGCATAAGCGCATGATCTTGAATAGATACGGACAAGGCTCCAAAAAAAGCTGCAAAAATAGTTAACCTAGTTCACATGTCAGTTCATCCACAGACCATAAATAAGCTTCAAAGAGTTATAAAACCAGGCAGTAGACACCAAATGCATGCCATCTTGGAGTAGTGCTGCTAGAAGTATATCACCACCTCTCTGCTGCACAGAAAAATTAGGTAAATACTTCATTCATACATGCATACACATATTGCATACACACATTGCATACACATATTCACTTCAGAGCATTTCTATAGTTTATTAGGTACTGGCACTAAATAAAGTTTTGTAAACATTTTCATTTCATGATTGTTAGTGGTAAAGAGAATATTTGTGGTGCATGGTCACTAAGCAAACAGAGTGAAAATACTTTTACAGGGAATATAAACAGTTTTATGGAGTATCAGAGAGCAAGAGGAAGCTGCAAATATAGAGCACCAGCAGCTGTTCTGGGGCAAGGCAGCTGCTCTGGATCCATCTAGTAGCAAACTTTATTTGGGCAAACAAGTGGGTGGGGGGCTATGTAATGGAATATAGCAACTTTTAAAGTGGCATAACTCATAAATGAATGAGAGGATTTCTTTCTCTCTTTTCTTTTTTATTATTTTTAATAAGAATTGTGAAAGTTGCCCAAAACTGTTCCAGGATAATCACTTGAATGATATACTGGATTTATTTCAGTGTTATTGACACCCTTTCTCAATCTATTTTCCATGAATATTCAGTTTAATGGTAGGAAGGTTTGGAAAAACAGACACTAGAGCTGGTGCAAGAATATATGGCATTTCCACATTACATATTTTTATAAGATCCAAATTCTTAGAGATTTATTTATTCTACCACAAATAAATAACAAAAAGCTCTAGAAAGTTATGCATGCAAGCAAATTTATTACAAGCACTAAAGATACATTTGCAGACAGCTTTCAGCAAATACCTGGTAAAGCAAATATATTTTAGATCAACCATGATGGCTTGTGGGAAATATATCAATTAAAATAAAATAGATTACATTTATAAAATTTCTTGCTCAGCTCCAGTCTAAAAAATATACTAGACTATTATGAGCAGCCAGGGCTGCTCATTCAGCAAGCCATTGGTTCTTCCCTTGAGGTTGCTAGAGTGACAACTGGTTGCCAACAGTATATTTTTGTGGTAACTAATGGCTACAGGTTTTTTTCATCCTCAGAAATGTTTTTGGGTACAAGCACCAGTCCCACTGTGTATGTTGCCATGAGCTGCTATTTCATCCTGCATGCAGGGCACTGTCTGCGTGCCTCTGTTTGGAGGGCAGGACTTCAGTTGCTGTACGTTCTGCAGCCTCTCCTCACCCATGGGTTTCCATAAATGCTTCTGTTTTGCCTAGCAGTAGATTTCTTTCCGTGACAACCAGAAGTAAATAGGTTATATGTTCTCCAGACAGCTGCTGTAACTTATTGTGGAATACAAACCCAGCAGCATCAAAGCTGCCCTACAAGCAGTGTAACTACACTAACTGGAAAGAAATTTGATTTTTAACTTCAGCTAGCTGAAGGGAGTGGACACAACAATGAATTTTCTGTTTCCTGCAACATACCTGCCCAGCTCAGATGGCCTTTTTGGCCTGGGTGAAAGAGGTGCTGCATTCTCAGGCTAGTCTGTCCTAAGTACAGCTGATCCGGAGGATCTCTCATAATGACTATGAGAGAAAAATATGCCTTTGATCCATCCTCATTGCCAGGTCTCTGTGAACTGAAGCTTTTATCCAGCTGGGAGTCTACCTTAATTTTTAACATGAGAGAGAGAGGCTGGTGGTTCTAATTCATGGCAGCAGCCACTTTTACAGCAAAACCATCTTCATCTCTTTCTTATATTAAGATTGTTGGTATGGTTTTAATACGCTACATTTGTAATTGTGATAAATTATCTCTATGCATGAGATGGCCCTTTGGGGATTCCTTGGAGACAACTTTGCAAAGAACCCAAGATTCATAACTGTCATCAACAAAACCAGAAATAGTCCCTTCCATCATTCGTTCATCTGAATCTTGTGTAACAAATGGCCAGCACACTCCATAGCTGATATCCCAGCTGGTTATCAGCCAGATTTCTGCCAAACCTTGCATTGTTATCCTTGGCCCATTAGCTTAGTGATACTAAGCTCAAACATTTCAGTACAGTTCCTGCTGTATTCCAGTTGGAGAACAGGGATATGTTCTACCATTTCTCTCAGGAAGAGCGGATGGTCTATGGGCATCATTGACAAAACCTAGTAAACTGCAGGCCTGCCTCCTTAGACTAAAGCATTAATTACTTTTTTTAAATCACCTGTTTCTCAGTGACCAACACATTTCTTGAGAATTGGTATGGAGTAACACCAAGCACAGGCTTATGCAGAACACTACTGCTGTACTGAATCTGCACCATAAAAGCATCCTTGTGCTGTACCTTTATAACTATCTTTTACTCTTGTTTAAAAGAGCATAACTATCAATAATGCTTTGCTCAGTACGTGTGTGTATAATAATGTATATGAGGCCATCATTATGGTGTTCGCCATGGAAATAATGCAGTCATACAAAAGACACATTGCTCAAAATAAAACCTAAGATAAATAAAGGAAGCTATAAAATGCTCTGTTGGGCCCGCTTCTGGACCTATTTAAAGTCAATGGCAAGGTTCCCACTGACCTCAAGCAGGAACTAGCTCCTTTTTCTCTTTCTAGATTTGTTTAGAAAGAACTATAATGACAGACTTGAAAGGTAAGGTGAAATATTTGGGGAGAGGGAGAGAAAGAAGAAAAAAAGGAAAAGAAATCAAAAGGGGACAAGGGAAAAGAAAAATCTGTATTTTTAACCTTCTGCATAGGATGTAACAAGAATTGCCTAGGGTGGATTTTTTCAGATTTTCCGTGTTCTGGTTTTGCCAAAATAATTTAATATTTTACTGCTTGCATTTCTCTCCCAGCTCTTTCCACCCTCTTCTCTGCGGGCACTTCTTCTGGTCCCAAAAAGCATGTGGTGCTTCACAAAACTAAAAATGTGTTTGCCATTAAATATAATGTGTAAAATCTTACAATGCTTTCAGAAGAATAACGCTCACATATCCAAAATGAGGGGAAAATGGTACCTAATCATACACATAATTCACAACATTTATTTCACCGGTAATGAATGTTGTCAGGGTTTTCCTACGTTGAACAGCCATACCTGAAGGGGCACAGCGTTAAAGGGCACATTCACTGCTGACATAAATGGTAACTACGGCCACTTCAGTGAAGTTATCTCCAATTAAGCCAGCCATTACCTTCACTTCAAGGCATGCAATACATTTTAAATGATAGAAACAAGTCCAGGAAATGCTGAGTACTTCTACGAACCCTCTTTTGTGTGTGACTCCCCCTGGACTCAGACTCCTTCCCTAAATCCAGTGGTTTTGTGGTAAGTGCCGCCTGAGCCAAACAGGGCGATGGTCAGCGCTGTGTCCTGTTTACCGTCGCAATTAACAAAGCGGCATTCAGCGAGAGACACCAAAGAGCCTGCTGCACTTAAAGGGCTAAGGAGAGGTGATAACAGCCTTCGCTTCGTTAAGGCTCGCTGCCCAACTTTACTGAAAATGTAGTGACAGATAAAACATAAATCAACATCCTTATCATTCTGGCTTCCTTGCCTGCCAAATGGGGGTTTAGTTTATCAGCGACCTGCAGGCCCACTGGCGGCCTTTACACTTACAGCTGGTCAGCGGGGTGGGACAGGGTGGAAGCTAAATGGCTGCTCTAAAACGCCTTGGTGTAAACAACCCGGGCAAGGACTTCCTTGAACTGCCAGTTACCTGAGTGCGATCCATCTCACTAAAGCGCCGGCCCTGAGAGGGGCAGTATCACCAGGAAAGAAAACAAATAAAAGACACCCATCATGTCGCAGAGCAGGCACAGGCTGGGGAATGATGTCCCCTTGAGGGGGTGAGGTATCCTCAACAAGGTAAGCTCCTTATGGCGTTGCTCAGGAGGCAGGCAAGTATTTGGAAAAAAGGGGACGTTGTCAGCACTGCCTGCTTCCTCTGTTTTGTGACCAGAATGCACAGCCTTTATGCACATATGTATGTATTTATACGTAATGTACCGTGTTTGCTTTGACTCCCTGTCAGCCTCATCTTGGGAGCAAGGTTTTCAAAGGCACCAGTATCACCCATGTCTCAGGACAGGACTGTATTGAGGGGCATATCCATCCACCCTCATAAACCAGAAGACTTCTTTCCCTGAGTTACACATAGGTTGCTATACGTTTGGGGATTTTAAAAGCATTTGCCCCAATTCATTGTGCCACAGCTATACTTGGAGTAAGTTCAGCTCATAAAACAAAACCTATTTAAACTGGGCCTTCCCCATGTGGAGGGTATGAGTTTGGACAGGGGAGGCCCCAGATTTTGCTAGTTGGGACTATACTGACATAATCAGCCTCATGAAAACACTTGGTGAGGATGAAATTAGCATTTAGATCAGTGATTTATTTCTCCCTTGAGATCTACTGCAGCAAATAATGTCTTAGGTGTTTAAAGTGAGGCAACTCTAATGGTGGGTTTGTGTCACTATCAAAAGGACTGTCAAATGCAGTTAGGTTTGACAGACATTAGCAGAAGACTTGTGGAGTTTTTTGTAACTAAACCTGAATTTGTTTTAAAAGGGTTCATTTTTTCCCATCCTTTGGCTATAGTGAGTCAAACTACAGCATTTCAGTAAGACAATAAACTACTCCATATTTCTTTAAGCTTTGAAAGACTCATCTTCTGGTGACAGCTCCATTGAAAACGATGTTCTGAACACAAGCAAATCACAGGTGGAAAGTGAAGATGCAATGTTGCAGCCATACAGTTGTGCAAAAAAAGTGCAAATGTACACACTGAACAGTGATATGTACAATGGAGCCGAACTTTCTGGCAAAAGAATGTACATTTTATAATGAAAGTTTTGCTTACTAAAGAAACATTTTCTAAATGTGTTTCAAATACCTAGGATGTAAAGAAAGATACTCTCTTCTTTGTCTACTTGTTTGTTTAGCAGTGTACTTTGACAAGGTTACCAAAGCAAGAGCAACATCCTTGCACCCATATTGAACCAAAAGTCTCCACTAAAGCTCATGTTGTACATGCTCTGAGCGTACATACAAGAATTACTTAGTCCCCAAGAAGTCTGTCAGAAGAGTATGTTTCAATCTAGAGCTACAAGGAGCTGAACAAGGAGATTTTTGAAGGAACAGATAGCAAGAGAGCCATCTCTGGAAAGGACAGAGATGAGAGCAAAACTCTTCCACTCTCAGGGCACTCCAGGCAGAGAGGCAATGGAGTGAAAGAAGCGGCCTGCACAGCCAGGACAAGTAGAAGGCATATGTGGAAATACACCAAGTTTATAGGAGCTGTAAAGATGAAAGAGAGCAGGAAAGAGGATGAGAAGGCAAAAACCAAAGCTGAAGTAAAAAAGAGAAGGGTCAAAGCCAGAGTGTATGAAAGGATGAATTCAAGACACAAGTGGTGGTGGAGGGAGATTGCCATTGTGGGGATGCCAAAGAAAGAAAAGAAAACAGAACAGAACCACAACAGAAAGTTGGAAATGCTGGTGAATGTTCTACTTTACTTAGAACTTTCCAAACTACCTCTGCTATAAGCTGCGAATTGTGCTTGTAAAAATGACTGGCTTTCCTCTAGCTGCTGAAAATAGCCTAAAAAACAGCAAATCACCTACTGCTACAGCTACCAACTGCTATGAGTCCAACTGTTCATTTGTTTAAACACAGTACAAACTAGGTTTGGAAAAAAACTGCCTATGACGTCTGTTGGTGTCTTACACCATTCCACAAGACAGAACTGACTCTAAGATGGGGCTTTTTCGTTGTTTTCAATTAGGAAAAAAAAAAGCACAAGAAGTGAAAACACATTTTAGATGTGACCACCCAAAGTAATAAATCTCTAGTGTCCAGGTTGTCCAGGTGACTCGAATTCCTCTCACTTACACACATGTTTCATGAGAACATGTCCCTACCATTTTTCCCTCTGCAGCTTGTTCATACATGCAAAACTTCTAACGTAGGACCCTTTTGAGTTCCAGAGGCTATGGATCACATGGTTTGGGAGAGGCTGCAGTAATGGCCAGAAAATGGTCTTGCTAATGGAGGCCCAGCTGACCACAGGATCTGCTGCAGACCTCAGACCAGCCAAGCACTACTAAACACGGCCCTCCAGGTTGGAATGCAGACCACAGTTTGGAAACCACTGGGTTATGAAATAAACAAGATAATATTTTAACCTGTACTGTCAAACATGCTTTTCTTGGAGGACTGTCAGGGCTGAGTAAGAAATAGGGTCATGTCTATAGGATTGCCACAGAAGCTTTGTGGAAATACCATGAACTGTGTTCCTCCAGAAATCAGCACAAACACAGACGACTGAAAGAGAATGGTAATTTTTCATCTACAAAGCCTGTAAAGGTAATTCAGATGTTACCATCAGAACTTCTGAGTTTTTCATCATCAAAACCTTCATAAAAAACTAAAATGCTCATCAATGTTTGATAACTGGTACCACAAAGTATTATTTCATTTCATACATGAAATTATCTCTCTGGACATGTCACAATCATGATCAGTATCAAGTCAATATTTATCATGCCTCTAAGTATGAGAAATTAGTGACAAATAAGTAAATATAATGAGCTTGAGCATTCTTATGTCAACTTTTTGACATTAAAGGTAAGCAAAGAAAAGGTTATTCTAAAAAATTGAGACATTTCCTGACAAAGCCAGAATTACACAATTTTGAAAGATAATATTTAACCTTTGAAAAGGCCAAAATTCTTTGGACTGACGCAGAAGTTATAAAGACAGATCTTGCCAAATGTAGTGCAATTTTTTAAGAATTACTCTTTTTCACAATGCTAATACAAAAATCGTTGGACATAAAACTGAGAATTCAGTAACAGGAAGGAGAAATGATAGATGCTTTAAAAAACAAGTCTGTTTAGAA
The DNA here is from genome assembly GCA_013399225.1 of Rhipidura dahli. NCBI lineage: Eukaryota > Metazoa > Chordata > Aves > Passeriformes > Rhipiduridae > Rhipidura > Rhipidura dahli. The sequence goes on from VXAC01004913.1 coordinate 403,060, forward strand.
GCCATTTGTCTGAATTTTGTAACGTCCACTGACAATAACATATTTTCATCCTTGACTATATTTTACAAGCTCATTTCTTCATGCACAGAAACCTCTCAAAATATATGTTTGGCCTCTCAAAATACATGTTTTAAAAGTGGATAGTGATTGCTTACTTTTGTATTTTATAAAAGAAAGGAAAAGTAAAAGGACACTGAGAAATAATGCAAACATGTACACATAGGGCCACATGTATAAACCTGTTCATACACTTATTTTGAAATCGATCAACACGATTTTGGAGAAGTGGATTTAACAATGCAGTTTTTCCTTTTCTGCAGTATCCCCTTTCAGTATAAGGAACCCCATATATATTTGTTCCTGCAGATGGTAAATATGCTTCCTCTGAAACAGAGCTTCTTATGTAGATTTTCTGTTTGCAGAAACATTAAAAGCAAATAATCCTCTTATTTAGCTGAATAACTTCTTTTTGGTTTTGTTGCTGTTGAATTATTAAACCATGAAAAAAGCTAAAGCATTACACAGTAGTAATGTGAGACATTGTAAACTCCAAAAACTTGAGACTTTCTAGGGTGCTTGTGTTCAAGATACACTGAGGAAAATTCCACACAAACGAAGAATGTCATAATAGCAAAGGAAAAAAGGAGAGAAACAAGGAGGAAGGAAACAGCAAATACTGAGGACATGACATCTGTAAAATACACCAATAATTCCAAGCTTGCAATGGAGTATCGCTGTACACGCAATGAGGAAATTTCATTTAAAAGTTACAAAAATGACCTTGCTTTGAACCAAGTGAATGTGATTATTTCTGAACTGAACGGAAAGTAAAGAAGTTTGGATTAAACGTTTTACCAGTGCCAATGTCCCAGAACTTTCTTTGGCTCTATATTCTCTTTTCCTATGTTTGTCAGCTGAACTTAATGTTCTCTTCTTTTTGTCTTCTGGTCTCTTTGACCTTAATGTGACATTTTAGTTGGGTGATTAATTACTATTAAATGGCACTGCATTTATTAAATGGAGTCCTTGTCTGTGTAAGAGCACAGTCACAATGCAACGATTCAGTTTGATAAGCTTAAATATACACAGTTAGATGTGGTAATATCTAATTTGTCAAGGATCTTGTGGCTAGCTTTTCTGCCACACAGCTAGAGAGGAGATGTGATTGCACAAAAAGCTTAATATTCTGAGCTTAAATGTTCTCAGTAAATTGATCTTCTCCATCACATAATCTTATTTCAGAGTGTGCAGGAGACAGCAAAGTTCCACACAAGCCTGAGTTGCCTTAATAATAGGCCTGAGGGTTCCTGACCATAGAAATAAAAGCTATGTGACAAGATTTGTGTGTCTCTTTTCAGCAGACAACAGCTGACTCGCCTTGCCAGAAGCTTTCTTTCTGGGTTAATTGAATAAAAAGAATGAATGTCAGTAAAAGGATGAAAAGTTCATTGAGAAAGAAAAGATACATCTATAGTTTGGACACCTAAGTGCAAAAGAGATTGTGAATATTTAGCTTAGTAAGTGAAACACCAGCACCTAACCTTGCGATCAGGCAGGTTACTATTCGGTCAGCTGTGTTCTCCAAACACTGCTTTACTCCCAGCACTGCTCTACTCTTTGCTTATCTAACAGCTGATTTGGGACTTTTTTTTTTTCAGTCTATAATGAATCATCAAAGCAAAATTTCTTGCCAGCAAAAGGTTGGTTTTAACACCTCCTGGGAAAAAACTTCAGGCTGAACAAAACAAAAACGTGAGGGAGAGTCACAAAAAGCTCAGGAGTTTTGAGTACTCATGGGAAAGACAGCAGCTGGGGCTAGTTCCTGCTTGTTTCTTATATCAGTTCTTTTCCGCTTTGGTTAAACACAACTAGGCTAGCAAGAAGAATAATGGAAGTTTTTCCCAGGTTTCACTCTCGGTCCGCATGTCCTCCACTTCCAAAACGTGCATTCTTGCTCCTGCAGAGTCAGTGTCTGTCTTTATAACTTGTTCCTACTCCACACAAAACAACTAGAAATCAAAATAAAAAGATGAAACAGATCCGGTTAATATAAAAAATAAGAGGCCTTCAACCTTATCTCAAACCTGCAGGTTCTTTCTCACAGTGCAAGTTGTAAATGCTGTAAGAGAGGAGACACTCATCTCTCCTGAATTTAGGGGTTTACAGAGACCTTGTAGAGATACTGTGGAGTTGTGGGCAACGTTTGGGCACGCATTTTCAGACCGTCTTTAGATCTGAGATTAATACCTTCACGTCAACCACAGTGGGACTCCAGATGCAGACCTTCACCAGAGACACATTTACACATGGTCAGGGAACAGCTCCCACATTTCTGCTGGAAAAGAGAATCATGAAACTACAATATAGAGGCATCCTCTTTGCATGATGAAGAGTTAAGCGGAACTCCATGTACAAGGAGATACTTGAGCTTGGTGTTCTGCAGGTTGGCAGACGCTGAGCCATCTGGAGACATCAAAATAACCCTGCCTTGAGGCCAAACATCAGTACTGAAGTGAATCTGAATGAACCAAGAAAGGCCATAATCTTGACTACCTCTAACAGGATTATATTGTTGTCTTGACTACTGATGACAGTCCAATGATAAGATTGCACAAGAAAAACATTCTTACAATTCTCATTAGGGATTAAGCCAGCACATTCTCAGTTGCCCCTGCATAGATTTGTTCACCTCTATCCTCAATTATCAGTAACAGGAAAAGAGGCACATTCATGTTGCCTAGAATCCTATGGGCTCAGGGTTACAGGCAGGAAGATGCCCCAGGTGTGTGCTTTAGCAGACTCAAAATATCCTGTTCAACATCCTGGATGCTAGAGATGTGTCAGGAACTTCTTCCTGAAAACCATATAGAAATTATATTCAAATACAAAAAATGCCATTTTAGTCTGGGCATATAATCTACCTTAAAAGCACTTGATATCTACCTTTGTTGCAGAAATATGTTTTCATTGGCCTAATTTTCTGTTTCTAGGAAACAAAACAAAGGCAGTTAGCAGTTTGTCCCCATGATCTTCAGAACAAATTTCTAGAAAACATTGAGCGACTTTGAAAATACTATTATTTAGTCTCAAAAATAGTGTAACTATTTTCAAGTGACAGATTTCTCTGTCACTGAGAACATTGTCTCTGAGCCAATTTAAATTTACTTTACATAATTAATAAAAACTGGTTAATAGCAACACAATACATTTCATGCTTATCTAAATCAAATGTTTTAATTTATTGATCCAAAGGAAAATTTTGCTTCTAAGAAGTCTCAAAAATATTCTGAAAGATTTTACAAGTCACGAAATTCATTTTCAAACAATACTTAAACTTCCATTTTGGTAGATGATGAAATATTGTATTATCTCCCATAGAGCATTTATGAGATTTCAAACTATTGATAAAACATACACAGAGAATTTACTGTCTGTGAAAGTTGTGGCAAGGTAAGGTTTTTGATCACTCAAAATATAAGAACAAGTTTCTGCTGTTCAAATCGCAAGACATATTACTTTGCAGAGATTAAATTAAAAGCACTATCTAACATACACTTCTTTCTATATGCAAAGAATAAACCCCTACAGATTCATAGTATAAACTGCTGATTGGCATGTTAATTTTCAAGTCATAGTTTAATGATCTCTTCTGTGCAGGCAAGCAATCAGGGAAATAACTGTAAAGAGTCTGTAAAATGGAGGAGTATAATATTATATGACAACACACCCGTAATGGTTTCAAATTACAAGCAAATCTGGGCAGGGGAAAAAAGTCTTCTCCCCTTTTTCCCAAACACATGCACAATTTCCTTTAGAAGAGAAACAAGAATAATAAATGCATTGCTAGCTCTTTCTCAAAGGTATATCAAATACTGATTAATTCTAAATCTTCTGAATTGTAATGTGACCATCAGAGCAAAATGTGGTCTTACACTGCTTTCTTGTAACTCAAAGGGCAATACAAAAGTGACTGTGTTGAAAGAATTATAGCCAAGGACATAACTGTAATGAAGTATTATCACAGACATATAATATTGTCAAAATATCAAACTCTACACATGTCAACAGTCACCCAATGTGATTAGAGGCAGATCTGGTTTTCAGTTTAGGTGAGAGTAGGCAGTTGTTTACGTTGGCAGATCAGGGGGGAAAGGGAGGAAATTAAATGCCCCCATACAGGGTGCCATGGCCTCACTGCCTGCTCTGAGGACCCCGAGAGAAAGACAGTCAGGGACAGGAGCTGTGCGCCCCACCACCATCAGATCAGCTTGGAGAGGGAGCAGAAGGTTAATGCTTCCCTGCCCACCAGTTCCTAGTAAATCTGCTCCCTCCCAATAAATCCCTGCTTAATTTCTCCAGTCCTTCACATTTACCTCCGGGGGTGGGGCAGGAAGCAAAACAACCCCTCTGCCCGCCACCACCTCCAGACTGGTGGTAGCTCCCTGGAGACAACAGCCAATTCCTTCCAATCCCCTTCCCTGACAGCTGCCACCAACCCACAAAAGGTTTGTGGCAGGTCCCCAAGCCTAGTGACCTGCTCCCAGATTTGTGTCTTCTCTCAGAAGCTGCCAGGATTTGCCCAAAAATTATTTTTTGTCCTTTGCCCAGTGGCTTGGGTGTTGATTCACCAAGCAGGCAGTATTAAATTGAAACACACCAACCATTAAGCTTGGCTAAAGGTGGGCATGTCTGCTGTCAGATTACAACCCTTTTGAACTGCAGCCTTATACAGCTGTCCTCTATGCCTTTTATTTATGAGGTGAACTGAGGATATGACAGCCTCGTCTACTGATGTGACAGAAAAAGCACATTGCTCACTTTGAACCTTGCAGAAACGTGGAAAGCTTTCTTGCACTCCTTTCAGCGTAGCCCCACTCCAAGAACCATATTGACTTGTAATAGCTTCTGTTTATGCAGTGCAATGAGCTGAGGTCAGTGGGAAAGTGTCAGCTGCAGCGTATGACTTTGCTTTCACTGCATCATGGAACTTGGCACGGCCTCGCAGTGACAGATAACAAACTGCATTCTATAGCTTTCAAAACCCTCAAAGGATATGTGGCTGGGAAAGGCTTGCAAATGCCTTCTCTTGATTAATAGTCACAAAACTGAAGAGATCATAATTTAGTCCTAGCAAGGAGAAGTACTTCTTTCCAGCGGCAATAAAGAAAGACACAAAAGCCCACAAACCTACACAGTATAAAGAAATTGTCTTTAAAGAAATTCACAGTCATCATGCCAGACACTAAATGAATTATTTCTCTCATTTCTTGTCTCACCACAGTTTCCTCCCACTTGGACACACATGTTAGGCATTCAGTTAACCTCGAGCATAGTGCTCCTGGCCCTATCACTGTATCTGCACTCCCCATCAGGAGGGTATGCTAGCCTACATATTTGCAATGTAAAAAGAGTGACATCATTTTTTTTTCTCAAAGTAGCTTGTCTGTAAGACCACTTCAGCTGTACTCAGCTCGGCTTAGTCCCAGAATATGCTTGTTCCTTTGCACTTTCCCGTCCTGCACTCAGCACGGTGTTCAGAGCTGCTCTGACTCACAGCTCGGTGCTCCATACCCCGTTCTGAACCTCTCAGCTGCATTTGCTTCCCCATCTATAACTTTCATCGACCTTCTGCTCTTGCACTGCACTTCCTGGGAAGTGTTTTGTTCATGGACCCAGCGGAGGAATATGTTATGACAATGGAGTTTTAAGGAAAGCTTTTTGTTTTGTTTTGTCATGCACTTTATCCATCCCATTTTGTCATCTGGTGGTTTTCCTTTCTTGTTCTAGCACATATTTCATTGCTAAAGCTATTTCACAAGCAGCCTTGGAAGTCAATACTTTTTCAGATAACAATTTTTTTCAGCTGATCCACCTTCCTATCTACTTCCAAATCCGTCGGAGAGAGCTTTATTTGGCTACAGTCCTACATTGCATAGCGGAATATTTATAGAATAAGTTACAGCTCCATGATTTTCTGAATGAATGACAGAATTTTTAAATCTTTTTTTACTTTCTTTCCAGTCAGAAAATTCAACTTGGGATACTAACACTGAACTTCACTGACTGTGTAGAAATGAAAAGCTGGAAAACCTCACGTTACACAGGACCTTCATTTGGGAAAGAGCTACCTTTTTTTCTTCTGGAAAATTTGAATTTTAAATTGTTTGATTTTTTTTATATCTAATAAGTGGCCTTTCAGATGTTTTACACATTCAAGAGAATATACTATGAAAATAAAAATGGATTAATTTCTTGTTACAGAGCCTCTGGTCGCTTTTTGGAATCTCATGCTACAAAGTGCCATCATTCTGATTTCACTGAAAGAATTTCACCTGCATTTCACAGCCTTCACCATTCACTGTTTGGTCTCCTTCTCTTAACTGAACTGCCTTTAATATTGGGTTAACAAGCCTCAGTGAAATTTCTCTTCTTTCCTGTATCCTGATAATATATACAAGTAACATGTGGCTTAAGGTCTAGAAAAAGTTTTTAATTAAAACCAAGTGCTAGAATTTTACTGTCTTCGGGTTTCCTCATGTTTCCTGACTTTTTTTGTGTCCAGTTCACAGCAGAAAAATTTGTTGAAAGCACAGACTTTATTGTTAATGCTATCTTGTAAATACCTTGATACACAAACTATTTGTTTTGTTGCTTATTTTAAGAATACTGCAATAGATGTGCAGTTTTAGGAGATTGATTGTAGGAATGGGAAATGTTTATACTTTTATAGATACCTCTGATTATGAAATTACTATTGAAGTACAGTAAAATAAATACTATGTTTACTTTTTCATCTTTTACAAAATGGATTTTGTTTTAAACAGGAAAACAGAGTAAAATCCTGAAAGTGGGTTGCATAATCTAATGTAATATATTTGCCTTCTGATAACTTTCACCAACATCTAAAAGTAGTCATTTGACTTTTAATGACAGCAACTGTTCATATTATATCTACAAATTTCCTTCTTGAAAAAGCTGTTCCTCTTACTACTGAGATACCACCGCTTCTGCATTTGCAAGAACAGAGGGGGTGTAGTTGGCCTGGATTCAGTTCTTACATAGCGTCTGCAAGGATTTAAACACATCAAAGTGTCAACTAGATCGAATGAGCCAGAATCTATTTTAGAGTAATTGAAAGTTTGATTTCCATTTACCCAAGGTCTCTATTTATTTTAACTTCGCTGAAATTTCCTCGGCATTATAAAATGAATCACAGTCTTGTTATCTTTCCCTCTTTGCAACCTCTCAGTGACAGCAGACTCTGAAAAGTTTCTTGCAAAAATGTCAACCCTAAATACCTGATTTTTGCAACAAAACTGTGGGACCATCCTATATGGAAGTTCCTGATTTTCCATGTTCAAATGGATACAACTCCTGTTTATTCCTCAACTTTCTGTAGTAATAGGAAAGCCAGGAGAAATATTTCTCACAGAGGCCTTTGAACTAATTAAAAAACAAATCACATTTACTTTGAAGTAATTTAAGAAAATCTTAATTTTGCTTTTTTGAACCTACCATATGTTTTCAGGCCTATGACATCACCTGAAGAGCTTTCTTTCATTAAAATCTCGTTGCATTTTTTGAGATGAAATTTACATCTGTCCAGGTTTAGAGAACACAAAGCTGATCCAGACTCTATGTCTGTTCTTTTCTTTCAGAAAAGCATGTAAAGACCAAAGGATTCCTTTAGTGGCACCTTGGCATTTACATCACACTGCTCAGATGCTGTCTTCTTCACCCATTGCTTCCTATAATGTATTACCACCTCTTTAAGAGTACATGCACCCATCAGGATGTTTCTGCAAAATCTTTTGAAAGTCAATGCTAAACTCTCTTGATTACTATTAAAAAGAGAGAAAATGACTGGATCTTTATTCAGTTATTCTTATTTGAAGGAGTGTATAGGAACAGACTCTCGTAACTGGGGGACTAGCTGAAGGCTGGCCCTGGAGTGAAGTCTGAAATTGTCTTTCTTAATCTCACATATAAAGGGTTAGTAACATTTTTAACAGTCCACTTAAAAAGTATAATATTCAGTAAGAGTTATATTTGTATTCATTTTGAAAATAGTTATCTATATTCCAATATCAAGTTTATGATTTGCCTGTCCTCAAGGTCCCTGAGGCTCATGAGAGCATGCAACCTTTAGTCTTCTTCAACCTGTTCAGCAAGCTAAGTTTTAGAAATACTAGATCAGTGGCTCAAATTCTAAATTTTTGCATTCACATTCATACAAAAGAGTAGAATAAATAAGATGCAATCCCCAAAATCCACCAACTCAATAGCAATAACAAAACAAAAAAAAAAAAAAAAGGGGGAAAAAAGAAAAAAAACCCACAAGAAATCCTCAATAGTGAGAAAAACTGTAAAAGTCTGCATCTACACCAAAGGTCTTCTCTTATTCCAGAAGGCTGAGGACTATGCTTTTTACACTGGCTTGGGGATATTTACATGCCAGTCTCAATTCTGTCCCATTAAAATCACAGGCACTTTAATAAGTCCATAAATGCATCCTCAGGGCATAGGCAAATATATTTAAAAATAAACATTGTCTCTGAAAAAATTACCTTCTTCTCCACCTTGCTCTTCAAGACCAAGAATGTATCCCTAACAGGAATTTTGTATTAATGGAAGCCCAAATTTTAATTTATTTGATGGAAAATAATGAGAAAAAAATTGATGATTTAACTTCTCTAGTCTGAATCTTTTCTTTGCCCTTTCAAACTCTCTTCAGAAAAAAACAAAAACCTTGCTACTCATACAATAGACAATGTCCCCTTCTACGTCTGCTTCTAATACCATGAAAAATATTAATCTTTCCTACAAACTGTGCTAAGAATCTCTTTTGGGAAGTAATGACATCTTTGCATTATTAATAGCTGATTCAATCTGACTTGCTGTAGTAACAGCTTTTACCAGAGTGAGATTAGGTTCAACTAACAGCCTTACAAATTTCAGCATGTCTTTATCTGGAAGGGTATTATAACACAGTGTCCTTCTCTGCCCAAGAAAAGTAGCCAAACAGAAACCTTGCCTGCCTCATATCATCAGTCATGAGCAAGCAATTCTCAATTACACTTATCCCCTATTTTAAGGAATTGGTTTTGAATCTCAAAGGAAAAGACTAAACTAAGAGGGCAAACACTTTTGTGATTCTTCCTCATTTTTTCTTCACTATTTCTTCAAATATCTTGAAGCATCTCTCCCTGCCTCTCACTAAAGAGTATCTATTTCCCACTGACTTCCTTGCAGCATATTTTTCCATCTTTCTCCAACTTCGTTTCATTTTTCCCTTGAGAATATACCTTTGCTATCCATACATCCACCCAGTGTTAATTTCCCATCCATGCTGTAAGAATGCCTATAATACTTCTGAGTAGATCATAGGACTTCTTTCATAGATTTCTAACACAGCAAGGGGCAGGACGGGAAGAGTGACATTTTGACCTCTCATTTACTGCCAGATGAGCTATTGGGTGTTCTGGATACATTGGTTCTCCTTTTCCTGTCAGAGCAGACCATTCTTTTGCAGGTATTATCTCATCAGTCTTTCAGACAAGTGTACACACTAAGCTGGTCTGGTTCGTGAGTGATCATTTGTTTTCCACTTTTGTTCATCTTCTTCATTAAATGAGCTTAGATGATACAAAAACTAAGAGTTTGAGGGCAAGGAGATTGAAGCACTTGAGTCCACAAAAGGTTGCTGATAATATATAAAATAAGGAGAACTTCTAAAGATTTAAGACACAATTTGAAAGAAATTGAGAAATAAATGTAGCAGAGAAATAGAAACTAGAAAGAATGGTAGCTCTTGGAACTCTCCTTTTCTACTCTAAGCCTTATTGGTTTTATTACTGACACTTATTTAATCTTAGATGCACATAACATTTGTAATTTTATTTTCTTTCCTTTAAGGTGAATTTTTTCTGTTTTAGAAAAAATAATAAAAGTGCCAACCTTTAAATCGAGGAAATTACTTCCTGAAAAGTTAAAGAGAAGGAAATATGCCTAAAACAGGATGAGAGTATAGGATGAGTACTAAAATGATTTTTAAAAAGGCACAAAATCAGTCTGTTCCTCTCAGAGCCTGATCAGGATACAAATTATGGTTGGCAAGACAAACAAGGAGCATCTGCTGAGCAGCTCAGTCAAAATTAACCAAAATTCAACTAAATGCAGACCAAAAACATAAAATTGAAAATGTTTCCATCACTCCCCAATTCTCAAACACCCATTTATGCTTGCCTATATTTTGCTTCTAAGTGTTTGTAGCTGATAAGTTGATCTCATCCTTGTAATACTAACAGATTTTTTGGTTTAAAAAAGCAGAAACTGAGAGGAAAGTCCCCAAGACATAGTACCTTTTTCCCCATTTTCAGATTATCTAAACAACCAAGATTATGAAGAAAATATTTGTTTTGCTCAACAGTATTGATAAACTATTAGCCATGTGTACCCCACAGGAAAATACCGGGAAACACTGAAAAGTTGTTCAAGAGATCAGGAGAGATTAAACCATAGAATAATATTTAGACTTTTCACATACCCCAACATAATCAGAAAATTATTATGACCATGTTTCAGGTTTCATAGTAAAGCTCTTTTTTGGGAGAAATGAGTTATTGCAGGCCTAAGAGCTATGTGGCTGCTGAAAGACTACTAACCTATGATGGTCCCTCCATTCAGATGAGTGCTATCAAAACCATGGTAAATCCTTAATATTGAGCTGTAAAACTCAAGGGAAAATATATTCACATGAAGTGATTATCTCTTATGTTTCTGGACATTCTAAAGATACATTACATTCTCCTAATAATACTTGCCTTCTTTTGGATATGATATTTTAGAAGAACAGCTTGCACTTATAATCAGTACAATTTATCACCTATCCCCAAAGTACCCTGCCGTTGAAATGCCTGACATATATATTAGGTGTTGTGGATTTAGCAAAAATTGAATTATAAATTGCCTTGCCAGCTTTTGCCTCTGGAAATAATGAAAAAGTGAGCTAAAGTAATGTTCTCCTGAAGGATTTATTTTTAGTGGCAATAGAGAAAGCAACAACAAACATGGATTGACCAGACTATCATTTTAAGGACTGAATATCTTTGTATCAAGAAAAGTTTTCATTCTTTTTCTTTTAAGAAAAAAAAGAAAAAGACTGCACTGAGATTGCTTGAATGTCCCTGAAAATATCCCATTGAGAAAGGAAGAAAAAAATAAATAAAACCCTAACAAAACATTGATTTGTATTCAGTAAGCCCATATGAGAATTTCAAGGTCTCATGCCCAAATGAAGTCAAGTTAAATGTCATCCAAAATACTTTCTTTTCTCTTCTCTTTTCTGTTAAGTGCTGTTTCTCAATGAATGAAATTATTTGCAATGGCCTTTTAGAGTTTAACATTATCCAACTCCCCAAAATAATAGGGCCTTTATTAAGTTATCTAAATTGGCAGAGTGATGTAGAATATATTTCTAGCAGTATTTCAGCATCAAATGTGCACATTTAACTTAAGTTATTGTAAAGGTGTTTATAAATACAGTAAGTTTTAGTACTTTGGTTTTAAACCAATATCTAACATTTCTTTGTGTTTTCTATGTTGTCCCTTAACAAGTTCCTGCACAGAGAAAAAAAGCAACTTGTGTTCATTTACAGCTACATAATTTAAAGAAAAAATAATCTGTATAAGCACACACACAAATATATAGTCTGCATTTGTATTTCAGCGAATCTGAGCATAAGCTTTCCACTTAATAAGATAAGTTGAAATTTTAGCTCAATTTGTGTCATTATAAAAAAACTTATGCTTTTACCATCTTATTAGACATTTTTGCTTTAATTAACTGATGTTTGAGCATGTTCCTTTGTTCCTTCATCAAGTTTAAACAACACCCAGAATTTTGGATTCAAGTGTTTTTCTTGTAAATAATATCAGAATACAAAATCATGGAGCAGGGGATAGGGTGAGGGGGAGGGGGTAAGTGGGGAGGTGTTTGTGCAAATTTAAAAGTACTTATCAGTCAAATATTTTCCTTTCTTATATTAAATATCCTACTATTAAATTAGATGATCATAAAGTGTCATTGTCTCTTTGGTATAATGGGCAATTACAGTATGAATTGTCTTTTTATATTTGATGTTTTCTACAACATGGCTTTCAAATTACAGTCACATGAAACTCACTCAGCAGTTTGACTGAACAGGTTTATAAAATTTAACTCTTTATGACATGCTGAGAGGAGTGCAGGCAAACAGAATCAGATGAATTTGTGCCTAAATCTGGTTGAGAATATAAATGTATAAACATTCACGCAGTTCATCTTACAAAGTGACTGCTATTTCTTAGGAAATGATGTAAAGAAATGACCAAAATATTAGAAAGCAGAGCTGTAACTTCTTGACAAACAACAATGACTAGGATCCTTAACTATCAAATAAGGAGGCAAGAATGTCCAATGTTTTGTAGGAACAAGTGAATAAGTTTAGCAAAATAAAAACCAAACACATTAGAGAAAGGTGTAAAAAAAGTTATTATGAAAGTATATTCTCCATGGAAGACAGGGAATAAGTTTACAGGAGACCCACAAATAGACTTGCAGAAGTGGAGTGCACAAGTCTTCATCCTCTTCAAAACTGTAAGTAGTGACAGGATTTGGAGGGGAAAAAAAAGAAAACACACACACAAAATAAGTCAAAACAAAACAAAAAACAGTTTAAAGAAAGAGCACAAAGTAGGAGAAAGGACAAGCTTTTCTAGTAGCTGTATTTACATTTTGTTACATCCTTGTTAGAGGGTAAGCTTTTAAAGCCTTGCCATTTATTTTTTCTTTGATATGGCTATGTACTTGGTTTCGTTGGTCACTGTAGGTGAATGAGGTTAAGGAAAGAATTTAAAAATTTACGCAAGAGGCCATAATTTATTTGCATTTTATAAAATACATATATAAAGGTTTACAAGTCAGGAAACATGCTGAAGAAATGTGTTGTCATCATATGTCCACAAAATATCCTGCGGATTAATCCTATGGTGGCCCTGCATGACACCTGTAGTACATGTGGGCATTAGGTCAAAATATTAGCTGGAGCTAATGATGGGCCCATTATAACCCTCCTTAGTGCTCATTACTTAGGGGACCTTTTGAAGGTGCTCTGTATCATTCTCTGGCTGACAGGCCAGTCAGGGAAGGTTAGCAACTCCCTCTGAAGTGCTGTTTCTCTGTTGCGGCTAACAACCAACTTGGGGTCATGGAAGGCACACATGGATTCTTCACCCAAATGACAGAAGTTGTATAGGAGATAATTAACATCTGCATGTGGTACAAAGATTTCGAAGGAAAATAAATTTACTGGTTTTCAAGGTTAATTTTTTTTTCTGAATTGAGCATAATCACCGCAACAATGAATCAACATTGTTAGCTTTGCACTCAGATCAGGGGCAACATAAGTGTGCATGATGTGTTCAGAAGTCCCATGAAGGAATTCTACACAGATGTGCATGGTGAAGGCAAGGGGTTAAAATAATATTCCCATAATCATAGATTATAATGTTGATGAACAATGGGGTTCTTCACCAATAGCTCTGACACTTCAGAGCATCTTTACCTTAGAATGGTCTTCCACCTCCTTTTAAGCCTCCATTGCAACATCCTAGAGTTCATTTTTATTCTGCTTTTCAGCTTTAATAATCTACATTTGATCCACATTCATCTTTGTTTACTATAAGCTTGGAGTATTCCTGTTCAGTCTAAAGAATGCCTAACATGGAGGAAAAATAGGGCTTTTCCAACTTACTTTCTATTTCCTGAACATCTTATTACATAAAAAATAATAAATAACTCTTGAAATCTTCTGTCTGACCTTCCTGTCCCTGCAATGATTCTAATGTCAAAAAAACCCAAAATATTCAGGGTTATGGGCCTGTTAATTCAGTCTCTTCTTACACCCTAGTTTTGAATCTGACTTTGCCTTTCCCCAGCTTACATACCAATTCCTATCAGATGCCAAAACTAATTTTAAAGCTGTCATATTTACTCTTCTTTTGACTTTGTTTTCACACTGATGTTTCACTCAGATTTCTGAGTGATTATTAGGTGAGTTTGCATACATATTTATTCCATTAACTTCTTTCAGTCCTTTGCAAAATACAGAGATGGAATTATATTTACTTGCAATGGATGCTCTCCCTCCATAAATAAAAGACTCTTTGGTGAAATTTATCCTTGTGTATTTCTTCCAGGAAATTCCCTATTAGCATGTGCATCTTTTTTCCTGGCTAACACCTAGAAGCAGACAGCAAGACACATAAGTATGCTGAATAAGACACACCGTAGCTGTGAACAAGGAAGCATGAATAATAGTGCTGTGGAAATACTGTACCTCAAAACCTGAATACTTTCCAGCACAAAAAAAAAAAAAA
>VXAC01004913.1:417495-566041 GCA_013399225.1 Rhipidura dahli
GGAAGGAAGGAAGGAAGGAAGGAAGGAAGGAAGGAAGGAAGGAAGGAAGGAAGGAAGGAAGAGTGAAGCTGTTATCTGCCCAGTTTTAGTACAATATAACACATGGCATCAAGGAAGATACTAATTTGATTCACGAAGCATTCAGGTAACTCAAACTGAAAAAGTCAATGAAATTTAACAAAGTTTAAAATATTGGAGTCTAGTTACATTTATTGTTCAAGGAAAATTTAAAAAGAAGAGCAGAACTAAAGGAAAGAAACATCCTCCAGTGCATCAAAAGTAAAATCAAAGTCTTTCTTTCATAAATCAGTCCACCTTTAAAGGCTCTGAGTTGTGTTCTGGAGAAATACAGTATTCCTTTAATATGGATCAGTAACAAAGAAAAGCATAAGAAAGCAACTATTTTCTGAAAAGCGAGAGGAAATTCCCTGAAAATAATGACTGCTTTAATCTGAGAATTCTGGGTGTCATTTACAGCACTGAAGCTGAGGTCTTGGAACCACTCTCACATCCCCAGCATATAAGCAGCTGAGAAAAACCACTTCTGATGGGACAATGAGACCCAAGTTTGTCTCTATTACAGCTCTGAGGCTGTAATAGAGATCTATAATAGAGATTAATAGAGATATATCTAGGATCTACCAGACAGCTGAGGCTACAAAGATATCAATGGACAGCTAAGAATCAAACTCAGGTCACCAGTTACTAGGTTAAATAAATTTAAAAGGTCAGTATAAAGCAGTAAATTGAAGTATCAAAACACCAAAATTCTAACAACCAAAGCTTCAACAATATCTTGCAAAAGCTGCAGAAACGTGTCAGTGTGCATTGTTGCCGCCACAGACTTCACTGCAAAGCTGCAACAAAACAACTTCTATGTTTATTTCTTTTCACTCTATTACCCCTTCCTTACCCCAAAGTCCCAGATTCCTCCTCACTTACATTGTTATAAATACAGTAGAATATGGTAGTGGGGAAATATTTCAGGCAATTCTTTTAACATTCAAAATAATTTGANAAAAATCGTAAAATTTTCCAGAAAAAAAAAAAAAAAAAAAAAAAAAAAAACACATTACAAACTATAAAGCTGAAGATAACCATATGGAACTGCTGCACACTCAACTATTCCTCAAAATGCAGACTTACAGATTTCTCAAAAATGAGCATTGAAATCTCCAAAACAGTAATCTTTTCATGTGTGCTTGAGCACAATGTGAGTTCTGAAATTATAAAAGGAAGGAAGGAAGGAAGGAAGGAAGGAAGGAAGGAAGGAAGGAAGGAAGGAAGGAAGGAAGGAAGGAAGGAAGGAAGGAAGAGTGAAGCTGTTATCTGCCCAGTTTTAGTACAATATAACACATGGCATCAAGGAAGATACTAATTTGATTCACGAAGCATTCAGGTAACTCAAACTGAAAAAGTCAATGAAATTTAACAAAGTTTAAAATATTGGAGTCTAGTTACATTTATTGTTCAAGGAAAATTTAAAAAGAAGAGCAGAACTAAAGGAAAGAAACATCCTCCAGTGCATCAAAAGTAAAATCAAAGTCTTTCTTTCATAAATCAGTCCACCTTTAAAGGCTCTGAGTTGTGTTCTGGAGAAATACAGTATTCCTTTAATATGGATCAGTAACAAAGAAAAGCATAAGAAAGCAACTATTTTCTGAAAAGCGAGAGGAAATTCCCTGAAAATAATGACTGCTTTAATCTGAGAATTCTGGGTGTCATTTACAGCACTGAAGCTGAGGTCTTGGAACCACTCTCACATCCCCAGCATATAAGCAGCTGAGAAAAACCACTTCTGATGGGACAATGAGACCCAAGTTTGTCTCTATTACAGCTCTGAGGCTGTAATAGAGATCTATAATAGAGATTAATAGAGATATATCTAGGATCTACCAGACAGCTGAGGCTACAAAGATATCAATGGACAGCTAAGAATCAAACTCAGGTCACCAGTTACTAGGTTAAATAAATTTAAAAGGTCAGTATAAAGCAGTAAATTGAAGTATCAAAACACCAAAATTCTAACAACCAAAGCTTCAACAATATCTTGCAAAAGCTGCAGAAACGTGTCAGTGTGCATTGTTGCCGCCACAGACTTCACTGCAAAGCTGCAACAAAACAACTTCTATGTTTATTTCTTTTCACTCTATTACCCCTTCCTTACCCCAAAGTCCCAGATTCCTCCTCACTTACATTGTTATAAATACAGTAGAATATGGTAGTGGGGAAATATTTCAGGCAATTCTTTTAACATTCAAAATAATTTGAAAACTAATTTATTTCCCGCTCTAGTTAAGCGGTCTCCAGTGAAGGAATTAATCTGTTTCTCACCTGAGATGACATTTGGCAAGTTTCAGAGCAAATAAAGTCATAAGCCTTTGTTAACAGAGTTTTCCACTGGAAATGCTGACAGGTCCTTAAGCACAGTGGTGTGAACAGCACCTCTGTAATAAGCAGTAATTTAAAGGCTGTGCACTAGTTAACTATTAGTGCTAGTAAACAAGTCACCCTGATGGGATTTCAAATTAGAGCTTCAAGCAACTCATTTGATATTTAACCCTCATGCTTTCCCACCTTATGACAATGGAAACACTATATATCATAACAACATTATTTAGCTCCCTCACTTACTCAATACATAAAGAAATCCAATAAAAGCAGAAAAAATATTTGTGACAATAAGAAACACCAAATTTCAACAAATTTAGTCATTTAACATTCCTCTAGTGGTAATTACATCTACAGCTTTACACTGGCCTGCGTTGGCCATGACACCTAGAAATGAGAATATATCGTGCTATCCTGTTCTGCCAAGCAGAAATAATGCATTAAGACCAACTTCAAAATAATCATCTTTTCTTTTGACAGGGGACCTCTGTCATGAAACACACCAGAGTCTTGCCGCCTCCCTGTTCAGTGCCCTTTGGATAGGCCAGAAGTAGTCACACTGCCCCCCAAAACATTGCTGCTTCTTCCTAACCTGAAACCAAGAAGCCAAAACTGACTCCTCAGGGCATGCCAGTGACACGCTTAGAGTATGGAAGGGTATTTGATTTGTAGTCTTTAAATCAAGAACTCTTCTGGTGCCTGAGCAAAATAAAAGAGTTGAACAAGCATTTATATTAACCCAGAACATCAGGGAGGTCTTGAGTCATATCCTCAGTCACACATGCTGTGGTGTTATACCACATGAGCTGTAAACAGCCCTGAAAATTCAAGGAGAGAATTTCATCACTGTCACTTACATTGACCTCCTGCAGGTATATAAAGAAACCACAGCCCCTCCTCCTCCTGTTTCTCACAGTCAAATGCAGTAAGTTTTCACAGAGAGGTAACTCCTATTTGCTTTTGACTGAGAAGCCAGGAAGTGACAGGATATATATTCATTTGATCAAACCCCTGTCCAGCTCTCTTAGGCCCTTTAGCCTCTGATAAATGGTAAGACAAAAGGATTTTTCACAGCAACCTTGTCTTTCCCCATCTAGCTTCTCCTTCAATGTTATGTCCATCACTGTGGCATTTGAATTCCAACACTATTCCTTATTTTTCTTATATTTCAACACAACTTACAGACAACAGTTTTTCTGCACATGGTACAAATGCAGTTCACAAAGTTCTAAATGTAAAAATGCATTAGCAAAGACAAAAATCCTATAACATTTAGGACACAAATACACATCATTAACTGACGTACAAGTACGAGAATACTAAAGAGACAATGAAAGTTCTTTAAAACAAAATATTTCTACTCCATGCTGCTAATATTAATCAGATGTTTAATTCCCATTAGTATTTTAAAGAAAAATTTTACAATGTATTTTTGTCTCTACAGATAGGTTCACAATGGCATTTCTAAAAAAGCTAATTACTCTTACAGCCAGATACTATGAAAATATGGGTAGCTGTCTGTTGTAAGAGTAATTTTCAATTATAAGCAGATTTATTATGACTACAGAAGGAAAAATCAATGAAGCAAATAATCTCTAAAGAATCAGTAATCTTATCTTCTCGCCACTAATTACAAAAAAAAAAAAATACGGAAAAGGAAAGGAACAGAATTCCTTTACCTGATCAACATGTGTTTGCATTTTCCAAGTAGACACAAATATGTCTTTATTATTAAAACCAAAAAAGTACTATGTGTCTTACAAATTTCGTACCACAAACATAACAATTCTATGACAGGTCCTTTGATCGTTAGCCAGCAGTAATTTGTATACTAGAATCTTGTCACAGTTTATTATGATATTTTTATTTTACATTTGATTTGACCTTTCTATGATGTTAATAGTCCTTTATTCTATTTTTAATAGGTTTATTATTACAGAGAAGTAGTGACATCCAGAGGTAAAGGGAGTGCCCTTCTTCAAGTTGATATTCTTGCAAGTGTTACTATAAATCTGCTATTTTCAGTATACTTTATTTAACTCTTTGTGATTAAGTATACCTCAAGTATAATGCATGGTACATTTAAGTGCTCCTGAGACTGCCTTATATTGAAGTGTGGAAGAACTCACCCACCTACAGTTCCTTGCAACACCAATTACTTCTGCAAGAATATTAAAATACCTCCCCCAGTTCTTTCTCAACCTTCCTTTCAGCTAAAAAGATAGTACTCAGAAAACTTCTTACCCTATCTATTTCCTTTAAATCATTTTTCCTGTTACCATGTAACAATGAAACGATAGAAAAGTGCCAGAACATCAAACAAAAAATTAAGCGTATTTCCATGTCAGTTCACCAAAAGGCAAAATAACATTTCTCAGAAGCTGACTCAAGTACTTTCTCATAAAGTCAAGTACTTTATTTTCCCTTTTTTCTTTTTTCTCCCAGAGATTTACAGATTTCACCATAACATGATGAAGCATCAGTCATTCTAAAACTGTAAAGTTCTAGCTGAAATTATCAAATCCTTACAGCACCAAGTCAGCATCATTACAATTGGATACAATTCCACTTACTGCATCCCTATGTGCAGAAAAGCTACTTCCAGCACCAGCAAGCCAGGCCCGTTGTGCATTAATAGTGGTCAATAATAGGGTTTGATTTGAGCTAGGGACAACACAGTGCAATAAGCAGCACAAATAATCTCTCTTTTTTGAACTGTAGCATCACCCATTTGATGATCAAACCCAGGGGCAGTCATTTGGGAGCTGCAGCCATCCCACAGCAGGACACAGACATCTGTGCATACCCACCTCGGCGTTGTGTTTTACCAGATACAGTGGAAAAACAATACGTGCTCCTGTTCCTGTAATTTTAATCAGTGTCTGTGATTGTTTTCTTGCCATGCATTTTAAATTTGAGAGGACAGGATAGTTTGCCTGTCTTTTGCCTTTTCCTGGTCCTGTCAGACCTAGTTCTGTTCATCTTCCTGCTGGTTCCAGATATCTGCTATGTGAACCTGTGCCCTCTGTTCTGGCACGCCATTTCTGTCTTGTGTCTCCAGAAGCTCCTAGTCTCATTACCAAATGAATACACTTAGCAAAATTAGTCATGTGGTCCAGCTGACTACTTTTTCATTTTAAAAGTGCATTTGAGTCAGTTTACAGTTGTAGTCAGGTGTATTAGATCAGGACACAGCAAAAGATTTGGCTCTGTAGCATATTTCTTTTACTATGTAATGTTTTAGAACAATAAGCTAAAATGAACTTTCATAACCTGTAAAAACTGGCTTTGTTTCTCATTCTTCAGTTTCTTCAGTCTTTGTTTTGTTTTGGGGTTTTTTCGTTAAGGTAAAGATCTAATCCCATGAGGTACTGAGCAGGCCTGAATGTCATTAGTACAAGAGTCATTAAAAATATTCAGGCTCTCATTCTGTCATTGGATATGGTCTTTTCTGGGCAAAAAAAAAAAAGAAAAAGAAAAAGAAATTAAACAAACAAAACCGCACCAAACCATGCCCTGTTGGACATCTTTAATTCTTTTGGTTAAAATGGGATTTTTTTTCTTTTGCAGGGCAATATATATTCTAAAACCTCAATTTTCCTCTCCACATTTCCCTAGACTTTTCCCAAGTTTTCTCAGACTCTGTTGTAAAATGCAAGGGACTGTATCGTTCATCAAAGCACACTTTGCAGAATGAGATACTCATTTACAGGAGAAATCTAGTCACTAGTCTCTTGTTCATAAAACTAAAAAAATAAGTGTGTGCTCATTCTAAAGCATCATAAGAAACCCAAGCTGTCATGACACAGGACACATCATGGTCCTTGCTTATTCTGTTTGTGGACTATTTACCCTTCTGTCAGACAAGTTTGTCTTTAACATGTGCTTTCTATATAGCCTACTGGTGTAAAAAATAATTATAATGTTTATTAAATTAAAATAATGAGGTTTATATGAACTTTCAATAATGCAGACAGGCAGACTATAACTGTAAACCACATGCTATATACTTTGGACTTTTACGGCTTTTAATTTATCAAAGGAAATAATTAGCACACTTTGTGGCAGCCAGTGATGGAATTTATTCATTTGGAAGCCATGGGTTTCCTGTCATTAAAACTACATCATGTCCTTCCTTTTCTATTAAACTTCAACTGAGGGCAGTAAGAAGTCACTAAAAGGAAATGAAGAGTTTTTTTGGCAACATTCACATGCAATGATTTAATACTGCTAAAAGATAGCAAGCCATAATCTATGCCAATAAGGGATAAGGGTTCCAATTACCACATTATTTCCTTTATTTGCTGCTTTGTTTGTGGCTCAATTAACTGTGATTTGCAAACTCACTTCAATAAATTTATTTTCTCTTCGCTGACTTACTGCATTTTTCATTCCTAATTGCAAGTGGGTTTTTTTTGTGGCCAATAAAATGATTTAGACCTTTAAAAATACACATAGATTTATATGTAATAGGATATTACTTTTTGTGCTTTCATAATGATCAATCACATCTCGTTAACTAAAAATTCATTTTGCTAATATTAATGCTTTTATTTTTCTTTAATATTTTTAAAATATAAGTGGCAAAATATCTGGGGTTTCTTCAAACCAAAAGAAAACCAAAGTACAAATAAATGTTTCCCTTCTCCTTCTCACCCACACACACAAAATACCCTCTCCCTCATACACATAGCTCCTGAAGACCTAAACTTGCACCACAGAAGTAGCTGAGCCCAGAGTGAAGCTGACTGAAGGACACCCATACATTTTCTTCAAAGGAGGTCTAAAATCGAATTAGCATAGAGACAGACTTACCCTCTCTTTTACAGGAGTGGGTGGTCCTTCCAGGTCATGACCAATGTACACCAGCACCAGCAGCATGCTGCAGCTACAGGGATTTTATTAAGTGATGCCAGGAAGTCCTAAGGAATAGGTGATACACAGTACTGTAAGGTTTCTGGAGTTTGAAACATAGAGATATTAGTTAAAAATTACTCAAAATACATAAAACAGTCAGAGCTTGTCCTCAGCAAATTATGATGAAAAAAAAATTTCAACTGCTTTAGAGATTTATAATTTCTAGTACTTTATGTTTGCTTTGCTCAACTTGGAAAAATTTCAGCACAATTTACATTTTGAATTTTCCAGGGGCATATTTGATATATCCTATATCTAGGATCTACCAGACAGCCTAACTGAGACAGACATTAGATATCCAGAATATTTATTATCAGAAGCTATAAAATTGGGGGAGAGGAAGTCTTTAAAGCAATGTGCAGACAATTGTAAAAAGGCCCTTTACTGCAGGTCAATGGGAAATTGTCTAAATTCAAAAATATTTCCTCATATCCCCTAAAGTTGGGCACTGATATTGCTGCCGTTTTCAAATTAAGATGTAAGATCAGAGCTAGGCAAGATTGTCGTATTGTCTTCTCTAATTTGGAGAAGTAGAAGTAGGCTAGAGAGAAACCCATAAAAGAGACTTTATGACTCTCTTCAAGGCTGACATAGAAGCCAACGCTCCAATCCTCTCTCCCAGCCTCTTGCAATTACATTTCCGCAGGAAGAAAGAAAAGGAATTAGAAACAGGATAATGTAGCTTTAAATCATTTCTCCTAGTCTTTGCCTTCTAGTGAGCTTTTTTAACATGCTCCTCATATTGTTTAGTGTGACATAACAAAAAGCACAACTTGTTTGACCCTTCGTCAATAAAAAATCATTTTGTTCTGACATCCTATAAAAATCTGTGCATGAGCCTACTAAGCTGCAGTGTCTGCTCTAACTGGCAAGGGAGCAGGCACTGTAAACACATACAGTAAAGATCCTTTACAGACACATTTAAGGCAATTCTGACAAAAGAATACACATCATTAATATGCCATGGTAACAGACAAGCCCGTGTTACTGTGGAAAACAGTGATATTTACAAAACTGAGACTTATTCCATCGCCAGACTTTAAAGTTCCTGACTCACCAGGGGTATCTCGATTGGGTTATGTCACTTGTGCACATGAGCAGGTATGACATTGCCCAAAACCTCATTGTCACTGCAACCCAAACCTGAGAGTGCATCAGCATGGGCAGATCAGTATCCTGAGGAAGAGCAGTGTGTTAATACATTTGACCTGACAGCACTAAAAAAAGCTCAGAAGTTTAGCTGATTACTTATTCCTCCCCACCACTACCTTGGAAGCAGTGAAATCCAGGTATAAACTTGCTAAAAGTCACACTAGTTAACAAATACTATAGCATTTTATACACAAAGAAGAATTGTATTCTGGAAGGAGCATGTAAAAAACTTTGTTTATGCTTACTGAAAAGACAGTTCCTGAATAAAGATGAGGTATATTTTTTTCAGCAGTAGTACTTGTATTCTGTTTGGGATGCTCTTTCTGCAGCATTACAAAATCCTAATGCCTGTAGCAAGAAATTAAAATTTTACTGAATTGAATACCTACATAAATTCTAACCAAAATCCTCTTTAGTTCCAAAATTATGATTCTTCAGCACTCTGATTTGAACACATTTCTGCTTTTACAACAGATTTCCAAACTATTTTTACTTTAGTACCACATGCTTTAATATTACTTAAGTTTTGCAAGTCTTCTTAATTGAGATGTTCTATTATTATTGTCTATTGTTATGACCAGTAAAGCAGCAAAAGTAGGAAAAATACCGAAATTAATTTTAGATATCCAGTGTGAGATATCTCAGAGCACTTTCAGACTGCATAACATTAAAGCTATTTAA
Source organism: Rhipidura dahli (assembly GCA_013399225.1). Classification (NCBI taxonomy): domain Eukaryota; kingdom Metazoa; phylum Chordata; class Aves; order Passeriformes; family Rhipiduridae; genus Rhipidura; species Rhipidura dahli. Next base: position 426,637 of record VXAC01004913.1, read on the forward strand.
GGAAATTAAACAGTGGAAAATTTCAACTTCAAAAGTAAACAAAATCTGAAATATTTTGGCTCGCAATTAAAATACTTCAGTAGTGAAATACTACCATAATACCTCAGGCAGCTGTATTCCATAATCTTACTATTCCCATCTTCCTCTGCAGCACTGGCTTTCTGAGCAAAACAAGAGAAGTAAGAAAAGGTTGCTTTATTATACCGTCCCAGATTGCAGTGTTGAAGAACACACAATCTTAGAGACTTCACCCCATGAAAGTGGAAAGAAAAGGAGGAAAGAATTGAAAAGAGAGACAAGGAGGGAAAACTGAAAAATAATAAATTTTCCTTAAAAATATGGTGGATGGCTATCTAAACTGAAATATTTTGTTTCTCAGGCATTTGATTTTAGGGATTATAAAAACAGCTGCTACACATAAGACAAGCCTAGCTGTCATTTCCTCTTTTCCTAAGATACCAAAAGTAACATTCCCTGAAGCTTGTACCTTCAAAGACAAATTCCCATCAGTTTCAGAAACATGTGGGCACTTTACCACCTCTGAGACTCAAGTAAGATGCCTTGAAAACAAGAGCGGGGATGAGGCAGAGTAAGGACCCACTTTTTTCACCACAGAGAACAATCCTTCAGTGCATTCTTCAGTAATTGCACTGCTTCCCACATTGCCTGTCTTCTATTAACACCTCCAGCCCCAAACTTCTGCCCCGTAAGGACTGAAAGGAGCATTTTCTGCTCCCTTTTTGACTCGAGGTTCAAGAGGAATTTCAGGCTTATTAGCACACAGATGAGTAAGAGGACACAGGAATGGGGTGCTCTCTTCAGTTTTGTTAATGTTTTGAGATTTTTTTTTTTTGCCTCACCAAGAAGAGTGTTTGAACCTGGCAAAAGCCATTATAGTGGATGAAGGGGAGTGTCTGTGCTTCCTCAAAGAACACGTTCCCAACCCTTCCAGGGTTCTCCTCACTTCCTAAATTAGAATTAGTCTGAAGTAAACTTGCCCCAACAATGCATGTGTTAAATATCTCAACCCTCAGCTCTGTTCCTATTTGATCCTACTACTTGCTAACATTAACATAGCCTGAGAGGACCAAGCATCCCCACAAAATCTGACAGAAGAGTGACTTGAGTAATTACTTGAATAATTTTTAAGAGATGAGTGAATTGAGGAAAAACCATCTGTTTGACAAAGAAATTAAAATTGTTAGCCAGGTCTATCTGTACAACTGATGGAAAATCTTTAGGAGGATCAAATACCACTGAAGGTCACCAAAGGAAGATTATCAAAGATTTCCCAAATCTGGGAGGGCAGGGCTTGTTTGTCTGGCATCATTTATGGGGAACTGAGGTGGAAGAAAATGAAAGAAAGGGACATGATGACTGCAGCTTCATTTCCTGCAGTAAGTGGGAGTGGGAGAGTATATATAGATAACAAGGGGAAAAAATGTTTTGGAGGCAAGATGAAGCAAACCTTTACCTTTTGGCAATTCTTTCTTTTTTTAACCTTTGTGATGGGTTGCCTGGCTGCTCATTATGTAACCATGGTAAGAATGAAGCTGTGGAGGGAAGAAGAGGTCTCTTCCGCCCCACAGATAACTTGGTGGCTGTAGGTACAGGTGTTCCCTAAACTGCCTTGAGTTTGGTGGACAGATTCAAAGAGCAATACTTGCAAAAGAAGGAAATCTCCCTAAAGTCACTGCATGTGAAATCTGTGAGAGGCATGCCTTTGCACATCTTCAAGTACATCAACTAAGGAAGAGCATAGGCAAATCTAGAAAAAGAGCTTTGTGTATAATGTGTAAGTCCACAGTCCACCATGAGCCAATTCCTTTGTGAAATGGGGTCTTCTTCTTCAGCTAAGTGAATAAGCCACAATTAATTGCTAACAATGGACAGATCCACACCAAATGTGTGAGACAAATCATCAGAAAAATAATTTAAATAATAAGTAAAAACCAGAACGATCAATTTGAATATTTTCAGGACTCATCAGGAGTTGTTTGGACATGTTTCAGAAATTATGATAGAGATTTAAAGAAAAATGAGAGATGAAGAAAATTCAGAGAAATACACTGAATACATTTGTGTAATTTGTCACTTCATTTAGTAGATACTGCAAAATTTTCAAGAACAGGAGAGTAAAAGAGAAATTACAGGATTCAACTGTAAAAAACATGTATTTTACATCGTCCTAATATATCTGTAATAAAGCATAAGTATGCATTACAATGCTGGAGATAAAGTTCCTGTTTTTCTTTTTAATCTTCGTCAAAATCCCTTTAATAATATTATTTTTCAAGAAGAAAATAGATAATGAAACTTAATCCCTTTGAGTATCTTTAGGCCAAAATATTGTGCTTGACTTATATACTGTTAGCCAGCTTTGCTCCAGTAATTAACTGACAAGTGCTAAATGCTTTATCAGCCTGGAACTGACAACAGTTTTGCCACAGGGTCTCCCAGGCTGCTTGCTCTGCATAGCTGCATGAAAGGTTTAAGTGATCACTGGACTGGATCACTGGATGACTGGGTGGAAATGTTAATCTCCTTCGTGCCAGATCAATGACATGACTGATCAGAAGAACCAGCATGCAGCACATGTATGAATGTTTCAGCAAAAGCCACACCAAAACTAACTTCCAGATTCGTGATGCACTCCTCAGCCCTGCCATTTTCAAGAAACAGGAAGCTTTTTGCCCTGCTGCAACAGCACTTCACAAGATGGTAGCACAGGATTAGGTGCTGTTCACATAGAAGGAAAGACAGTCCACAAGGAGCAGAGGAATTTGTTCCTGCTGCTTACTCGTGTAGATCTTTAGCAGCTCTCTACGTTGCAACCAGGTAATGTTAGGGATGAACAAACCTCTAGGAATAAAATTAGGCCTAGACTCACTTCCTTTAAAAATTCTTTAGAAACTCATGGGGTTACACGAGGCAAACTTTTATTCCTTTTCCAGGCTGTGTGCCTTTGCACTTTCAAACTCTGTGAAAAGAAATGTCAAAACATTTGGAAAGTGAATTTTGAGCTATCCGCGCAATGTTCAAATCCACTTTTTAATCTTACTAAGCTTCGTCTAACAAAAACTTTTCTCAACCATAAATAATGGAGTGTAGAAGATGTCCTACATATAGATTATTAAAATAAACAGCATTTTAGTCTACAGATAAATTAACCTTGCATTGCTGACCATTATTTTTTCATGTTTATAGCAAAATTATATAGCTGATTACACAAAAAGTGCCCTAAAAGTCACTTTTTATAAAAATATGGAAAATTCTGCGTGGAATACTGGATAAATTTTGAGCGAAAAATCTTAGATTTCCCATTTATTACAAATTTTAAATCTTTTGAACTGATCTGTTTGGTGAACTACAAATACCATCTGGACCTTCCTTTTTCATACTCTTTCCAGAATCTGATTACGTGGCTCTTGGTTTGCTCTAGTATGGGGCTGGGTTTTACAGTCTTAGATATCGTACTGTTTGGAAATTCTAATACAGTGTGGTCTTTTTCAATTTTAATGTAGATGGATATTTCCTAGAGCTGAAAAATTGTAACAATACCATTTAATTTTTCTTTTTTTCACTTTTTTTTTTTTAACAGATGTGCTCACTCAATAGAAATCCAACAGGAATGTGCATGGAAAGGGTACTCATTCCTCTAAGTCATGTCCCCCCAGTCTAGCCTTGTTAAAATATTTCATGCTGTGAAAATAATGATAGAGAAAGTAGAAATGTGGATCTGAAATGCTAGAACAACGCCAGTAAGAAAATAAAACCAATTAAATCAGAAAGTTAAAAAAAAAAAATCAATTAAAAGGCAGTTTGCATTCCTTGAATTACACAAAATACTACAATGACTGGGCAGCACCTCTTTAGGCAAATGTAAATGTTTAAGCAGGGTGTTACACTGTGAGCTGGGGAGCTCCTTTAAATTCTTCTGATAAAGAACATCAGAACAGAACTCCTTATCAGCCAGGTGGTTCTCAAATGCAAATTACCAAATTATACCACTGCAATAATCTTATACTGCATTAAAAACACAGCAATTGCTCCACAAGTACATGCTGATGTAGCTTTGCATGTGAAGTAAAATCATATTAGGTGGAATGTTACAGAAGGGTGAAGCAACATATATGAGATAATGCATTATATTAACGACTTTATTAAAATCATACTGCCATGAGGACCATGCAGATTATATTCACATGAGCAGTTTATTTGAATTTTGTATCTTAGTTAATCCTTACAGAAATTCTCTTCAGTTAGTCTTGGAAGAGGGTGTGAGTAAAATTCAACTTTAAGTTACAACAGAGGTACACTATTTCAGAGAAACTTAAATCCTTGTGACATTTAAAATTTTTCTCAGAGTCTGAATAACCACTTCCCATGGAGGAAAAACTCTTGGGAAACTCATTTTTTCCTGTGTCATCGTGTGATTCCATTCAGTACATGGTGCAAGCATGAGTGCAAGCACGAGCCTGTAGGCTCTGGATTCCATGTTCACCTACAAGGCAAAGAGGCCCTCAGCACAGTAGAATGAAAATGGGCAGATAAGTCTGGTTTTGCCATGCAGATTAAAATAAACATTCCCAATAGAATCTGAAGTTCAGGTTTTTTAGTGAACTTGAGAGCCTTAAGTTTGCAGTCTTCATCTAGAGTCAAATTCATTGCCTGACATATATATTTAATCTTAGTTCAGATCTAGTTATTTTTGTTGGCAGAAGAATTGGTGCTAAAACCATAACATATTCCACTTTTCTCATTCTATTTCACTTTAGTATATGGATTATCTAAAAGGATGTCCATATACATTTCAATGAAAGGTAATGAGTCAAGCTACACTGTCACTGAAACTTTACTATTCAGAACTTAAAACTCTTTCAAACTAACTTTAGAGAATGCCTGAGGTACTGAGACACTAGTTTATTTGTTTAGGCAATAATTGTCCTCTGCCTCCAGAGAAGCCCTAAAATTGCTTCTATGTTTAGAATCAAGATTGGTCTGTTAAGGCTGCTTGTCACAAAGTTTCACCTCTTTTTAGAACTGTTTATTCCCACTACCTTATTTTCCAATTTAGTCCATTATGGAGTTTGATTGATGTATCTGCCTGACACAATATAGCAAGAACACTAGGATCCTTTATCAGATGCCTTAGGCAGAACAATTACTATTTAAGGGTTACAGTGACATTGTTTGTTAAAGGTTTATTGCCTGCCTTTCAGAACAAACATTATTATTTGTAGCTATTTGAGCTTTTACTGTCTCAATTTGGAGGAAAAAGACTGTGTGAAAATATATCAGAATAAGAAATGGGTAGAGACCCACACTCTCGTCCTTTGGCAGACACATAATGCTCTGCTGGAAGTTACTGCTGTTAGTGACAGTCTTGGAATGTACATCAGAAAAATAGTTTCTGGTCTCGTTCCATTTACTGGAATAAGGAATGATCAGCCTCATCAGTGATGGAAAATTGGGTATTGCTGCTTAATGGCCAGTACTACAACAGATACTGTCTGTACAAGAGGTGAGTCAGAACAGCTACGGTCACAGAAAAATAAACTGGGAAGGGGACTTGAAAAGTCATCTTGTCTATCTCTTGTCCCAGGACATGATCAGCTCTAGCTGTGTTATTCTTGAAAATGTTTGTTTGGCTTCCATCTAAAGACCCTCCTGAGCTGGGATGCCCAAAATTTCCTATATCATGTCTTTTTGTGATTAACTCCTCCAAACTCACTACCTAGTGGATGAGAAGGAACCTTCCTGTTTGAATTTCCCGTCTGCTCGCTCCTGCCACAGCCAGCATGGACACAGATTATTACTCTTTTTTTTTTGCAGCTCTTCATCCAGAAGTAGTGACAGTGTAGCTCCTTTGGGGACACACGGTTCCTCCCACTCTAGCTCCTTTGTGCCTGCAGCTTCCTGCAAGGGGCTACTGCACACTTCAGGAAACAGATTAGGGATAGCCATGGTGGAATGGAAGAGGAGCAGGAGAGGAGATAAAATCTCCTTTATGACTGAACACAGTCCTTTAGTTCTCCTCATCCTGCTCATTCTATCCCTTTGAAGTTAAAAGTTAACAAGGTCTTCAATGACTTATTCCTGTAGATAACTTCATACCTAAAGATCTGGCTAAAAGACCTGCAGGAACATTTAACTCTCATTTAAACAAAACCGTAGCCTTTGCAAATATTAAAGTAAACAGCCAAAATAATAAATAAATTCACAGGTGTATGCATAAATAGCATGGAGCTGGTTTAATTAGCATTTTGCTTTTCCTACACGCTCATTAAATATCTGCAAATCTCCATTAATTTTCATTATTTTAATAGTTTCTGGGAGTACCAGCATTTTTATTATCCATTAAACAATGGGTAAACAAGCATATTCCATCAGTGCATTAATATAATTAATTAATATTAATATAGCAGTTATAACTTGACAGACTTCATAGCTGTCTTCACAGCATTTACCAGCAGCCTCCTGATTTGACAGCTAGGAAATACAAATGTCTGTGCTTCTGCACAAATGATTTAAACTCATATTCACTAAACTGTGGCCAGTTCTCAAGCACTGTCATTGCCATTAAAATAAAAGAAAATACTCTGTGTTTTGCTATAGAATAGTCTAGAAAGGCTTTATTAAAAACACAGTAGGTTAGGCAAGAAAAATTCTTTTTCAAGGCAGCCAAAATCTATACCAACTCCTGTACCACTGTCCACTGCTGCCATGTTGGTTTGCTCTGGTTTTTGGTGACTGTGACAAAACATAACAATTTTCTCATTGTGGCTTTCCATTTTAAATTAACATAGCTTCCTTCCTACTACTGTTTTTTTTATTTTTCAGGTCCTATGAAAATTTTCTTTATTAATATGTCTTAGCTTCAAATTTCTCTTACCCTTCCTTTCCTCAGTCCTTTAGAAACTGTTTTTCGGTTCCTAATTCTTCTCCCCGTCCTCTCACTGAACAGCACCTTATCTGACATGCTCTCCTCAATCTCTATTTCCATGATAATATTGGCCCTTTGGCCTTAAAATGAGCTCCCATCTTCTGCATATTCATCCTTTATCCTATCCATCAGAAGTGTTCCAGTTGTGCATGGGCAGCACACAGTTCCTGAAATTTGTGTCCTACAATTTCATAATAGGCTTTTTTGCTGAAATAACTGAAAATATATTAAATGATCAAATTGTTTAAACTCAGATATTAAACTTTCAGTCCATATTTCTTGAGATTTTCAATTTGGTGGGACTTGCACCAACATTTCATATGGAACTTCTTCATTTGCTTGTATATCCACACTTTGTACCTTTTGTAGCCAAGCAATCCAACAGAGGTCTGCTTTATTTGGTATCTCATCTGCTCTGGCCATCCTAAATAGATATAGAACTCTGCTTAGAAAAAGACATTTAATTTGGCCTTTGTCAAAACCTCTCCAAATTTCTTCCCTCCCCCCACTAGAATTAAACATTCAGTGAACATAAAAAACAGTATGAACCTTCTTCATCTGCCCAATTTGCAGAAATAAAAGTGATGGTGGGTTCTGTCAGCTGATGCAAATCAGCATGGTTTGCTCAGAGGCTTTAGAGCCTCACTAAGGTGATATCAGTAGCAGCTAAAGAGTTGGTCTCTGCATTTGCATGATAGTTTTCAGATTAAATCCACTGGATATAAAATTTTGCAGTGTCTGTTGCCTTAATCTTTGTCCTGTCATCTGACCATTCCACCACAGTCAGTGTGGGACCCTCCTTGCTGGAAACACTGAGATCAAAGGATGTGCTGTCGCCAAAAGCTCTTTGTTAACAGAGCATCAAGATGTTCTACAGTTCCAGGTCTAGCTGACAGAATCTTTTAAGTCTTTCCAAGAACCCTGTTTCTATTTCCATTAATGGAAACAATTGACATGTACCTGAGCCCTCATAGGTAGCTTAGTGTCTGTGATCACAGCAAAAAGAAAGGCATGTTTAGACCAAGAGGGCCTTGATTGCTGTTTACTAACACTGGGACTTGCAGAAAATGTCACTGTTGCTGAGGGAAGTTAGTCAGAATTTCCTTTTCTTTCTAGATTCAACCCCTACAAGGAAAGCTTCTACAAACAGCAGTAGCAGGGCAAAAGATGCATATATCTGTTAACTGTACCAAATTTTATGCAAATTCATTTATCTTTGTGGATTTTTTTCTGGAACACTATGCCAAATTAAAATTTAAAGCCAAGCTTTTACAAGGAAACTCTTTCAGATTATATGTACCCCCTTCATAAGGATTCTCAGCTGACTTAATTTTGGGTTCTATCTAATAAAACCTATTTTGCTAGGGATGTGTAAAAGAACCCATGAATTGATTCATGCATCAAAGTTAAAAAGGAAATTCTGCTTAATTTACAATCATAGAATCTGAGCATATCCTGAGTTAGAAAGGACATGCTAGGATCATCAAAGTCCAGCTCCTGGCCCTGCACAGGACCACCCCAAGAAGCAGACCATGTGATGCTGCCAAATGTTTCTCTGTGCCATGGCCCCTTCCCTGGGAATAGTATATTTCTCTGCAAATTCCAAAATTACAGCAGATCCAATGCAGTAAACACCCATTTTTGGTAAAACTGTCCTCTTATGTGTAGTTCCTTATTCTAACATTGTTTCGATTTCTAATGTTGCAAGATCTTCTACCTATAGGTCATATGAAAATTCTATGCCATGAAAATATTTTCTCTTAACCTTGAAGTAAAGCTAATAAAGCTAATGTGAAGTCTTGTACATTCTACAAGAGTTTGTATTCTAGTTCAGATTAATTTGTTGTGGGCACTGAACATATGTAAATATATTATTCATCTAAATTTTTGTAGTTATAACACTGCATAAAAACTTAAACTGATGCAAAACCATGACAAATATGACCTAGACAAATATCCTTAAGAAATCAAAAGAGGTTTCTCTTCTGCTGGCAAGAAAAGCCTAGCAAAACAACATTTAAGACAGGCACAGAACATGGGTATTATGACATGGGTAGTTTTTTAGATCAAGACTTTGATATTTCTTTAGATTCCCAGTAAAAACTGGTTGATTTCTTCCTGTTATTAAATGAACTTCTGAAAGACTTCACATTAGGTAAAGCAGGGTTTAGATTCCTGCTGTAACATTTAGATCCTTTATGGATTCACTTTGTTTTTGAAGCTCATCTTCAACTGTCCATCCCTTCATAAACACCAGTCTTCAAAGGACTGTGTTTTGAAATAAGGATTATTTGAATTTGGGTTCTGCTTCTGTTCAAGCGAGGGGTCATCCTTCGACCTTGCCCACATTTTACTGAAACAAATTTTCTGGTCTTTAGAAAGAGATAATAATCACATCCAGCTAAGAACAGCTCAATTTTTTAGCTTGAAGTAAAGAACATGATAATACTGTTTCATTTGGTACAGTCTTCTCTTTCTTTCATTTCAACTGCCATTTATCAATGTCTCAAAGTACTACAATTCAGTTTACTTGTGTTATTAGGACTCCTTCCATGTAGATTAGGATAATAAATTTTAGATGAGATGTTTTCAGAAGCAGACATATTGCTGCCTAAATCTAACAGGGAGGAGAACCCTTGTAAAAAAGGAGAAACTCTTGTTTTAAAAGGTCCTTTGTTTTAAGTGCTGGCATAATTATTAAAAAGGTTGAATTTATGTGCTTCAAATTTCCTTAGATATATTAAAACTTTAAAAATTAAGTTCAACATGTTTCCGGGCATTCTTCTATTTGTTTGTTGAGACTGTTATATACCATTCAGCAAAGAAAACACCATTTCTTGCTTAGCTGTAAATATGCTTCTGCTTTCAGAATCCACAGATTTGAAACTGGTTTGCTTTTACATTTTTTATTATCATTTTAGGTAAGATTAATGTGTGATACTAGAATGATAGTTATTGTATTAATTCTACAGTTGTTGAAACTCTTTTTGCCTAATACAGCAGTATATTAGAGTACCCTCAATACACATACAGCCACTGTGAGATTTAGGGTTGCTTTACAACTATTGTAAAGCCTTTAATTAAATCAAGCTTTGTGCCCTTGAAAAATTATCCTGCAACAGATTTCTTGGCAAAAAGTCTTGACATGGAAAAAAAATTTACAAAGGTGCTTGTTCTCTTAACTAATAATCACTTTTTTGAAGATGAAAACAGTATCTTCAGCAGAATTTTAAGGAGTGGAAAACATTTTCTGACCTTTCTCTGACTCTCTTTTAGGTCCAAGGGAAGTCTGCTCCTCTGCCTTGGGGGATAAAATGAAGGTAAAGGAACCGAAAATAGTCCACTAGTTCTTGGCAAGAAAATTGCAGGTTAGAATGTTTCTGATGCTCAGACCAGTGTATGGGGTACATATACACACCATAAAGAAAGTCTTCAACTTTCCCTGTCTCCTGGGATAATTTATATCTACTGATTCCTTTTCCTTTCCAAGGAGCAAAGGTGAGCAGATGTTCTTAAGGAACATAAGATACAAATATATTCTTTGACCAGAATGTTTTCTCAGCCTTTGGAAATCAAGAAGCTTAATCTAGTTTTTAAATAATTTTCACAAAGTATCTCTCATATACAAACTTCTCTTTAGATATACATCAGTTCTTCATTCATTATGATTGGAATTAAATAGAAATTGCAGGTAGGGCCTTTATCAAGCTTCACACTCTAGTCAAACATATATACACATTGAATTTCCTCTTTAAGGCCCATGGAGACTTTTCCTTATCTGTACTCTTTCCCTGCCATCTTTGTAGTCTATTAGAAATGAATGGCTTACCTTGACAGCAGCCACCTGAACTGGCAAGCTTTTTCTTGTAATTTGTTCTTTTTTGGTTCAGAATTACAGGTTAGGGTCAAGCCATTCTGAGACCAGGGTAGACTGTAAAGAACACCCCCAATGGATTAGTCCTAATTTATTTGACCCAGGTGTTCCTGTAATTGTGACACACTGAAAAATTTCACAGTGTTTTAATGGCCCTTAAAGTTACATTTCCACCTGCTCTTTCTGGCAGTGTGGTATTGCTCACGTTCCTTATGTTCCTTTGTTTATTTAGGTGTGTTTCTTTGTTTCTGTATCTAATTTAGCACATTTTAAAAAAGAGGGAATAGTAAAATTTAAAAGGCTGGTAGTGAGAGTTTCTCACATTACCACCACATGCACTACTAACACACAGGTGTTCACCAGAGGAACAGGTAAAGTATGGTGTGAATGATATTCATAATGAATGTTTCCCCAGATGCAATTAAACATCTGTTATATACACTATGTAGCTCATTTCTTTCCTGCATCACTATCAGAAGAAGTTAAAACAGAATCCCACAGGGAGTTCCCTAAAACTTGCATATATCCACCTATGTCTCTTTTGATGGGGTGAAAGACAACCTCATTTCACTAAACAACCTTATACCTGAGAACTTCAGCAGTAAGATCTTTCAATATCAGATGCTAAAACCTGCTTATTCTGTGATCTGTGCTCCAGAAGACACCAGGTCTGCCACATTTGGAAGATTGTTCAAGCAGTTCATAATGTGGTTGATATAAACAATGACACTTCTGCCAGGAAAGCTGATGAAGAAACCAGGCATGAAGAAACTTCAGGAACAGAAGAGGGAAGTGTTGCAAGCTGAAGTCTGAAACACCCACATTAGAATGATTTTCCATGATAACTAAGAACCAAAGGGCCGCGAAGTATCTGTTGGTCAGTGTCTTACTGAATAATGTTGCAAAAAATAAATCTCAGTGTAGTCTAACAACTGCTTGCAGCTCAAAAATGCTAGAATCTGCTTATTTGTAATGCTCTGTACCTGTAGTTTCCCAAAAACAGTGAAAAACCAGAAAGAATCAGGGCTATTGTCTTACAGAGCTTCAAATATACATCAACTTATCCACTAAATTAGTTACATCTTTTAATCTTTGTTATATCTTTGTAGTTTTTCTGGTCATTCTCATTGAGGACAATTTCTTCCATTAAGCCCAATTTTGATACCATGCAATAAACCCTGACCTAACTAGTGCTTGATTCTTGCTTCAAAGTGATCTTGGCTGTACTTGCTGAACCTTTCTTTTGCATTTTATCCTCTCTGTTTTTAGCAGTAGATACTGCCCATGCCACTTTTCTCAAGTGTAACCAGTACTAAACATTGATTTTTAAAACCTCTTTCCATTGTACAATCCCAAATAATTCCATTTTACATCTTTCATTTTTCAGAAAACTGCCTTCCTTCTTCCTCCAACTGTCTCCAATTCAGCTACTCACAGTTCATGAGGAGTCGTTGGCACTTGATGTTGCTAAATGTATGTGAGAATTTGCTTACAGCCTCACCACAGCTGCATTTCAACACTGAAAGGATTTATTACTTTACTGAATTTCATCTGTTTTGTCATCTTGGCATTTATGAGTCTGAATTGACCGATGTTCAATGTAATAAAGAGTACCAAGGATGGGTCAAGCATGTCTGACACTTGCATGTTGTTATCAGAGGGCTGAGGAGTTCAGCTCTCCATCATCCTAAGTCATGTCTTCCAATTCATCTAACCCACTCAGTATCCAGTTCAAGAAAGTGTTGAAAAGTGACCATGATTGCCTTCTCATTTCATACTAAACACTGACCTGAAGATTTTGTTTAATTTCTGTCACCGTTTGCCATACAGTACACGTAACTTCTATAGATGTTATTGTTCCCTGAGCGTTATTGCTGTATGGCTTTTCCTGTTATCCATCATGGGCTCCTCCTAAAGGAGTCTTTCTAAAATTAATGAAAATGTCTTCGAGTCCTATTTTCTTTCTTCTGTCTCTTCCCCTCCCCCTCAGTTTTTGCTGAAGTTGACATTCTGGCTTGTGGCCAGAAATTATATGTTCGTTTCCAACAAGTTCATATCAGTTTGGTCTTTTGATCTTGTAGCTTCCTGAAAGATGTAGTGGAAAAAACACTGAATGAATCAAAACACATGTGTAGATATGCAAGTAAAAATGCTACAAATTTGTTTTGGAATTCCTTGCTTATGGTTATTTCCTATTAACATAACCTCTGCCATCACTTGCATTTTCATAAATGGAAGTGTAGTAGAGCAGAATCTAGTAGCCAGCTTAAAAAATAAAATGCCAACAGCAGCTGGGCACATCACAGCACAAGGTACAGGCCCAGACCTCTTAGCACCAGCACTGGGTTGAGGTTTTTTCTCTGGTTTTGCAGTGAGCCACCATGGACTTATATGATAGACAATAAAAGACACCAGGATAGTGACCACATAGCGGGAAATGTGTCACGTCTTCAAGTTGCACACCTGCCAACCCTCCCACAAATTTTATATCAAGGAAAATATTCTGGCAGGAGCTAAGTCTGTGAAAAGTACAAGAGAATCCGTTCTGTTCTCTTCTTCAGAGGACAACTTTAGATTATAGTGCTGAGCAGAGGGAGAAGAGTTGAACTTAGGACATACCACCTAGTTTGGAGTCACTGTCCCCTTTTAAGAGATTTCATTTGGGTAATTTAGCAAGTAACACAGCACTGTTGGAGCAAATCTGTTCAGTACGAGAGCTGCTACTGAGGGTTTAACGCAAGTAATATATGCATTTCAGAATTTTCTATCACTTTGTGTGGCTCAGAGCTGATCTCCTTCTCTGCCTACCCACTCAAAGCTAGTGCATCTTCCAGATTTTTTTTTCCCAGAATTTGAAAGGAACCTAGTTCATGCTGGTCTGAGACCACCTTGCAGAACTTCGGGAAAGTTATACTCAAAAGCCCCCTTAATCCACTTAATTACATCAGTATGGACACCTCCAGGGAAAAGTGAAAGCTAAAGACCCATGCTAGAAATCAAAAGAGTGAAATTTAAAGACTTTAAAGATGGGTAAAAGGAGGACTGGATTAACCACGGGGCTAGGAATTTATGTGTTTTGAATAATCCAGATTCACAAAGGTCTTTGGTTCATTGGTTGTTCTTTTTTTAGAGGAAGTTATATCCTTCAAATAATTAGATGTCTTGTGAAAGCTTCTTATCTCCTTCTTCTATTTTTATAAGAGAATACATAAACTATACAACAGACATGGAAATGAAAAACCATTTTTAACAGTGGCAATTTCCCCTTTAATTAGAACCTTTCTATATTTCCTCTTGTGACACTATTATTTTGGGGAAAATGGGAAAGAGGGAGAAGAAAATAGAAGCAAGAAAAATAAAGACACAGAATTGTTTTGGGTTGGGGAAAATGTGAGCAAAACGAATTTCTGCAAAATGATGCAAAGATTTTTCCCTGTAAGAATGTTAGCTACCGTCCTTATGTTGAAAAAAACATTTTCATGTTTCCACCAGTTTGGACACTTCAAGCAAGTTTTTAGGCTGAGGATTTTCTTGCACTTGCGTGATGAGAGAGAGGGAGATAATATTTTATTATCATTCTTTCACATGTTAATATATTTTTTAATGCCCATAAGAAAGTACTCAGAGAGCTTACTTTCTATTACACAGAAAATATTTTGTATTAGTAAATTACATACTGGAAACATTACTTAATTTCAATTACAGTTGCAGCAGTACTTCAGTAGCACTGGGTATTTTCATTTTTCTTGTAAATATTTTATATTATTTTTATATTTTCACAATCAGTCTTGCACATATTACTATGCCTAATGCCTCAGATTTTTGCCCTTTAGACAATACCATCTCTGACATATCCCATTGTTTAAAAGTGTAGGAACCATTTGGTCACTCATAATTTCAAGGGACAGAGTTAAACAATTTTAGTGTTGAATTCACAAACCTTCATTCCCCGTTGAAAATTTGAATTTTATCCCCTCATCTATTGTTTTCTTCTCTCAAAATTATGCTGTCTTATAAAGCTCAAGTAGCCAAAACTAAGTCCCAGACTAGAAAGCTATTAAATTCAGATATCTTGCAATACTATTGATTTGGGAATCAAGACTTCATGAGGAAAATAAAAAACCTCATTCTCATAATTCCCAAGGATCACTAGCTCTCTGAGAGTTTTAATAATTGTGTTCTTAAGCATAAACAAGTTATCTGAGGTCATTTTTGCAAACCCTGCATTATCCTCATGCATGCTGCTGAACAAGTCTGACTGTAAGAATGAGGCAGTTTGGAAAAAAGTTTGTATTAAAAAAAAAGTGAATTAACCTTCTGCAGTTCCTGAAAGTTTGGTATTTTTGCATAAGATTCTCTTATATACTCTATGCACTTGCATGATATAGTTATAGCATCACTAACTGCTGATTTAGACCAAAGAGCTTCATCCCCTCACAAAGTATTATCCATATCTATAATTTGCTCGTACTTGTATCTGGGAGAGCAATTATGATATGTAGTTTTCACTTTACAATCCAGAGGAAGGAGAAGCTCACAGTCCATGCACACACACAGCTACAGAGCTTGGCAGAAATTGCCATTATCCCGCGCCATGTATAAAGCTTTCACTAAGAGCTCCCTTCATCCACTAAATGAAGATGAATGCTTATTAGGGAAAAAAGGGCTTGCTGTGATCAACTTCCCAAAAATAATCAGAGTGAGGCACGCAACCTGAACATTAGGGCTCTTAATGGCTGCTTTGGAGTGAACTGAGGAAAGCTGAGGATCCTTGGCTGCTTGCACTGAGTCATAACTTTTTAAACAAGGCCCTAAGTCAGAGCTATCAGTCCTGTGGTGCTGTTTTCCTGGCTCAAGATAAGCCTGTCTCTTTCTATCCCAGGCTAGGGCCTGTGATTTAACATAGCAGTGACAGCAATTGCTAGCCCCAAAAACATCCTTAGCAACTCTCATCTAATACAAATCACTTATTCTTTGTGAAAGATGAGTGAGTCATGCAAGTAACAGCCGGCACATTAAGAGTACATTGTTAAAGTGTGCTTTAATTAGTTATGTGGCATATAATGATGTGGGGTCAAATAATAATTTAATTTTTGTACACTATCCTTTTTTTGTACATTACCAGTGGACCACCCTCTACGATGAAGGAACTCTCAATAATATACAGGATACTTACTAGAGAACATGAGGAAATTCTTTATTCTTATGCCACAATTGCTCTTTACGCATTTTTAAAGTGCTTTTTGTGTTATATAAGTGACTTTGAAAGCTGTGGCACAAAACTTTGTGAAATATCATTGGAAAAAAGAAAACAGATGCAAACCCCATGCCATAAAATTAAATGAGCTTTTTAGACAAAGTATAACATATCACTTAGCTATTAATTTTTACTTCTACATCATAAAAGCCTAAGGCTAACCCTTTATATATCTCTAAGCACACTGAAGCGGGTTTCTGGAAGAAAAATCTTTGGTTTATTCTCGTTATATCAAATAATGTATTACCGCACTGATTAAAAAAATAAACCACACCACCAACAACAAAAAAACACTCTGGAGTGACTCCATATATAAGATGTATTTACTTTAGTTAGTACAGTAGCACGTAAGAAAAAGGATTTTGCAAAAAATGAAAACAACTCACTCATCAAATAAATCTGCAAGCAGAAAAGCAAGCAATAAACTCTAAGGTTTAGCTTTTTAGATTTTCAGCTGAAGTCCTCTCCATGAACATGAGATTATTACCTTATAATCAGATCAGAATTACGGATCAACCCACTGAAATTGGAGGATTATATCTTTGATGTCGACAAGATTAGATTTTTTTATACTTCATTTATACTGCTGTTCACATTCACTTTATTCACAGCATTTAACTGAAGAGCAGTGACTTAAGAACTTGAAGGTAAACCTGCAGATGTGTTGATTTCAGCTTCCATATTAGACAAATTTAAATGTACAAGCATATGTGAACACACTTACACATTTTGTAGAGTACTGCTTCAGCCTTTACCAGACAGCTGTTCAGGTGACATCACTGTGACCCTGCAGGGAACCTGTGGCTCAAGCAGAACCCTGCACAGATGCAAGTAGTCACTCTGTGTAGCACAAAGTACGGGAACTGAGTCCTGGGGAAAAAAGGACAAATCATCACTATTATATCTCCTTAGGAAATGAAGTCTCACTTTGGTTATTCTTATCAGTGGCCACTAGCGTCAGTGACGGGACTGTGCAGAGATTGACAAGGTGTCCTCACAAGGGTTCTAGAAGATGGAAACCAAGGAATTATAACAATTCCATTGTGTGGGGAGCTTTCTTCTCCCAAAGAATGGGGCTTCTTTTCCATGCAATTTTTATGAAGCACACTTCTTTTTCATCTCATTTAATCCTCGAGCTGTCTCTTTGGCCAATGACTACATTTGAATGTCTCTCCCACATTCAGACCCAGCACAGTCATGGCAAGAAGATAAATACTGACACTGTCAACATGGGAATCCCACTCCTGCCATAGCAACCTCACATGTGTTCCTCTCATGTACAAATTTTGCCATTGTCCTCTACACTCTTATCATCCTACTGGACTAGTAGCATAGAGTTGAATTTCTCTGCTAATGATCTTGGATTCTCAGACTGTCACCCCATGTACTTTATTATGTGAAAGCAATAGAGAAGCTTCTTACCTCCTACACGTTATTCTGTAATTGTTACCACTGTGCCAACAGATCCATTTTAGAGTATTAGTCTTGACACATGACTTCATAATCTAAAATGTAATTATTTGATTGATTGCTCCTTATGTTTCTCCCTAAATGTGATTCTATCAGGAGCTGGTGATAGGAATTTTCTCTTCATAGGAACTATGAACTTGGGACCAAGACTTTCATATGCTGAACTTTTTCTGTAAGTCCTTTGGGTAATTCCCACAGCAGTCCCTGAGGCAGTTCATTCTCTTTCAAAGATCCAGAGACAGGATAATAACACCTCTACCTGGTACCAGCTTAACAAAACTGATTATTTTTTCATTAAAAACTAAGAACAATAATATCATGAAGGTTTCTGAAAACATGACTTGATTTATATAGATCTCCATCCCAAATAAACATTTGATAGATAGATAGATAGGATTTGAGGGTCAACAAGGCTATTTTGTAGCATGCACAATACTTGAGTTAGAACTTTAAAAGTTCAGTGTTCCAGTGTCATCATTAATGTTTTTTATCATTACTGACATGAACTAATGAAGTACTAAACTAGACTTGTACTAATTCATATTAATCAAATTGTCAGTTTGGACTGCTTATCCACTCTCCCATTTGATTTATAGATCTCATAATTTTCTTCATTCACAAATTAAGACATATCAGTAGCATATTAAAACAAAGTTAAAAGTCAGCTGGATAAATTCTTTAAAGTACTCTTTGTCATGATGCATTTTGTAATTTTAGCTAAAGTCATCTTGAAGGTCTCACTCTGAGCAGTCAAAATTGAGAAATAAGTTTAACTGTTAAGATAGTATTAAGGAGGTTCAGTTCATCCTTCATCCAGGTATTCCCTTGCTGGTAGTAGGAAAAAACACCCAACCTCCCTGTCCCTAGAGGCATGAAATGGGGTCTTGCAGGCCCATTAATGGAAAGTAAATATCATTTAAATCTTCTGAAAATTTTATGTAATATATATAAGAAATAAAAAGACCAGAGTAAAGATTTAGGTTGGTTGATATTCATACCAGTAACTAAAAATGGCTAATAAGCCTCCCTTTTATTTACAGATGGGCGTAGTATTTTTCCAGATCATCATTTAAAGCAGAACTCTAATTTATTGATCCAGAGTTAAATTTGTAAAAATGGTAACTTTGCCCACTGAGTATAAGGGAGGCTGGACTCTTAAAACAGAGCTCTAAAGACAGAATATCTGTTATGTGGAATACTACATAAACAAGGATGATATCACAGAGAATAAGATCACTGATTAATGGTAGGGGTATTATCACGTAGAACTCCTATGAAGTTTGAATTCATGGATGAATGTGGACTCTGGTTTCTCAGCTGAGCATCTTGTAGCTTTGCTATTAATAAATAATGCATTAGTATGTTGTAAACACAGGACTGGTTCTCAACAAGAGTGTTCTGAATACATTTCCAAAGCATGCAGTTCGGCCACTGGCACAATTTCAAGTCAATACATCACTCAGGAGTACTGAAAGAGACCTCTTATTCTATTATTACTCTCAAATTACACTACTCCAAAAGTTAGCTAATTAGCAGCCAAGTATGACAGTTTCATCCTGCGATGGTTTCCTGTCTGTGAAAGGATATCAGTTTAAGTAGTGGTTGCTGAGATTTAGTATTGTATATCACAGAAGTGGGCTTCAAGGCACTTGCAGATTGTCTTCTTGAGAACTATAAGTGTTTTGCTGAATATGTTCCAAAGAGCCTGACTTTTCAAAAAAAATGTGAATACTTAACACACTTGGCCTTAACATATGCAGTAGTTTTTGTAGTTTGATGATAATTATTTATACTGGTAAGATAAAAGATGGATTACTAAACTCAGTATAAAATAAAACTGACACAAGCACAAGACACAAGCAAAATCCAGGGTAGTCTGCTTTTTTAGCCTAGGAATTCCATCTGTATGGTACTGAAGGAGAAAGAGCAAAGGATGGTAGATTGAAAGACTTTAAAGAAACATACAGAAAAACTAGAATTAACTATTTTAAAGAAAATAATTGCTATATGAGAGAAATGGAAATTAGCCAGCATGAAAAGCCTAGGAAAGACAGTGGTAAGAGAAAGTAAATATTTCAGGAGGCTTCTAAAATATTACAGATTTCTTTTGCCTACCTGGCTTTGTTGTAAAGATGGCTGTGCTGTCATTTGGTAGTGAGCAGTATGTTTTGCACATTGTTAAAAATGTAAACAAAAAAATTATATTTTTGCATGAATCACTGCAAGATATAGCAAGTCACTTTAAATAAACCAGCTGATTTTACTCTGAATAAAGACTTATCAACTACATCAAATAGCTACACTGAGTTCTGATTGAGTTTAAGAACAACCATCAAGTATTTCTTGCCAGTAAGTTTGGAAATTGGAATTAACTTTTAAACAGAGTAGCTGAACATAAATTACACCTCTTCCCTGAGGTTATCACATTACCACAGGTGATGGTCCCTGTATTTCATTGATGTAATTATGCAATTTACATTTGCAGAAAATTTCATCTAAAATTTGTCCACTGTATAATAAATTATTTTTTAGAAGAGTCATTTAGGCATGATAATTTTACAATATGCAGGTTATTAATTATTCTATTACATTTTTAATAAAGTTATTAACTTAATAAAAAAATAGAGTTGAAGATGTCTCTTATATCAGGTATGTGAATCCTGATAGCTTGAGTTTTATGGACATTCCTGGAAAAATATTTTTTTTTTAGTTTACTTGATTTCTTTTGGTTTCTAAACTGGTTTAGAGCCAAAAGTGAGGCTTTGCCAATGTTATCAATTTCCTTCCAACTTTGAGTCAAAGCCACTAAATACACAGTTTCTGTATAATCCCATACCTTTTGCTAGATTTGGTTTATTTTTCTGGTAATCTTGTTTTTTTTTAACTTTATTAAACTTGTTATCATATAACAGTTAAAAGAGACTGTATGAGGCAGTCCAATTAGAAGTGGCTTAAACCATGAGATTTTGAAGTCTTTGTACGGTCTCTTCTGTTTTTTATCACTTGTTCTGCAACAGACCATCCTCAATTTATTATCAGTGGCCATAAAACAGAAAATCTAAAAAGGCAGACCTGAATATGATACAAAAAAGTGGAGCTTTCCCTGTTGCTTACTGGAGAATACTAAAAACAACTGAGTTTTTAAGAATTCACATATTTTTGAAACCTGTGTACTTTTGCATTTTTTTATAAGTAGTGTTAATCTTTGGGCTCCTTACTTGGTAGAAATCAGAGCTAGAAACACTGTTTATGTCCTTTTTATCATCTGACCATGCTAAATTTTGTTGCTGTTTTTCCAGTGATTTCCCTCAAAACTTAATTATAATGAAGTTGATTAGGTATGTGATTTCCTAATAGTTGTCATTATTACCTCAGCAAATCTAGCATATACCTCACCTCTGTGTCCCTTAAGGCAGCTTTTCCAAAAATCACCCCTCTGCTGGGAAGAAGATATGGCTTGACAAATGGAGGCTGGCCACAATCCTTCCAGTAGGTTTAGCTGTGAGCAATTGTCCAAGTACAGGTGTTTTAAATGTAAGCAAATGGGAGCTGAGTGGGAGTGAATACTGGTCTCCTGCTGTGCAGTCGGACCTGCTGGCATGTGTTGACTCAAAAACCACAAGCCTGATGTGCCCAGGTTGCACACAGCAGTTTCTCACCTTGCATACACAGATTAATCATGCAGCTTCCTCCACGTTTACCTAGGACTCTTAAATATCTGAAAGCCCATCCAACTCAGCTTGTATAGTTTTTTCTGTCTAATGTATACTGCCTAATAAATATTCTTTACCTTTATAACCTTTGGCCTTTATTCAAAATAGTATTTAAGCCTACTTGAATCTAGTAGGGGCCAGCTGACATACTGACTGAGAATGGTTTTTCCCTGCCCGGAGTTTTAGGCTACTTTGAGACCACAGTATAATAATAAATACAAGTAATAAAATATCATTATTATTTCATCAATCAGTAGCAGCATGAAGAGTAAACCAATAAAATCTGTTATTCCTGACACCTCTAATTTTTTGGTCCAGTTGCAGTTTTTAAAATACATCATTCATCAAGTTACTGGATATTTCCAATTAAAGAAGCAGTCAAATAAGCTACAAAGGTTGCTAGCTAATGTCTGAAAATCAGCCATACGCAAAGCCTTACCAAAAGCAAGTGGCTTTCATTATTTCCAGTAGAGACTGAAAGTTACAGGATTAAAGAAATTGATTCCAATTATTTAGGATCCCATTCCAAGCACATATAATAAATCAAGCCATAAGTGGCATCGGCCTCACTAAAATATAGCAATTGCACTTTTACCACTGGAGAATATGTGCTTAGCCATTGGCCATTTCTTTTTTAGGGGGAATTTCAGATATGTGATGGAATTCTAGCTACTTGTAGAATGTCCAGCCACATGGTCATAAATAGAATTTTGTGGCGTGTAAACTTCGGATGACTAAGATTTGGTTATAAAATAACATAACACTCCATATTGGGAAATCTTTTTAAACTTGAGTAGTTCTTTTTATTCTCTATATATCAGCTTCCTAATGGCTTTTCAACAGTTTGAGCCATTTTCTAAAATTACCACAGCTGCTTCACATTAGTTATGGGGCTTTGTTGCTAAGAGACCTTCTGCTTGCTAAGTCTCATTAGATCCTTAAACTAGATTTTTTTTGTTGTTGATTGTACATTCACAGCAAACATTATTATGAAATGAGAGTTGGTATAACTTTTCCTTCCAAACTGGTTGAAATGGTGCAGAGAATTTCAAACTGCTAATAGCAGAGCTGTCTCAGGTAATGCTGCCTCCATCTATTGACTAAGCAAGTCACTGTCCTGAAGGCGTCAGTATGTTTTGTGTTGTCCCCTTCTCTGTTTTTTTATTGCATGTTTTGTAGAGCTGCATTTTGCATTTGTTTCACTGTTTTGACAATAATCATGTTCCTACTAACAAGCCTATTTGGACTCAGAATGCATGAATTCCACCAGTTCACAAGGAAGTGAAAGTAACTTCTAAAAGAAGGAAGTAGGACATACCTGAGAGCAGAAAGGGCTGGTGGACCCAGTTCACCAACATTCTGCTCCCTGAGCAGTCGCTTCCATCCAAGTGGGCAACACTACACATTCTGTGCTGCCATTTATGTCTGACCACCAGTTTCATCATCTGAACTGAGAGGAAACAAGGTAAAAATGAACAGCAACCAGGTCCCTGAAGGTGTAATTAAACAGTAGTCCCTGTCTAGAATCAATGTCATGGAAAATGAAGAGACAGAAATATGTGGTGGATGAAAGGGGGTAAGGACTGACAGGAATACTTGCATCAGAAATGTAACCAGGACAGAAATATAAGCTGGAGTAGACCAGTCATGAAAGAGAGAGTGATTCACAGTATGTACCTGAGCAATACCCAAATGTTGAACCAGTGTTTTCTTTTGTGACAACTCAGGCCTCCACCTCAACTGGACAGGGATGGTGACTTTCAGCTGAAAAATTGGATGCTGTGTGACAAAGAGATGCTGGGCTGCCAGCTCTCAGTTATGGTGATGAAGAGGAGAGAAAGGTGGTCTATGGGAGTATCTGCAGAATTGCTCTTAGGACAGAAGAAGAAACACATGGGGCTTCTCTGGATAACACTGCCCAAAAAAAAGGAATAGGTTGACAAAATTAGTAATGTTGGAGGGATTTTTTAGTTCTGGCTTTTACATCACATCACTGAAGACTTGGGTTTGTGGCTCGGAGTCACAACACAAATTTATTTCCTTTCCACGTTCCTTTAACTCTTGACTGAATAACTGGTAACAAGGAGAGCTGGGGAGAAGGAACACAAACAGGGTGCTTGAGAGGAATGTCCAGCTGGTACCTGTAGAGTAGCACAAAAAAGTTAAGGTAATTCAGA
The DNA here is from genome assembly GCA_013399225.1 of Rhipidura dahli. Classification (NCBI taxonomy): domain Eukaryota; kingdom Metazoa; phylum Chordata; class Aves; order Passeriformes; family Rhipiduridae; genus Rhipidura; species Rhipidura dahli. The sequence continues at coordinate 450,074 of VXAC01004913.1, forward strand.
ATAATTTTGTATAGGAATATTGTTGAGGTAATATTTTGTTTAGGAAAAAAGGGTTTTAGAAATTAAGTACAAACAAGGAATATCAGTGGTTATTGTGATGAGGAAATTGAGCACGTTGAACCCTCATACCCATATTTTCAGTGCTGTCCAACAAAGTATATCAAAGGATGAGAGACAAAACATTTTTGATATGCAGTTTTAAGATTCCAGAGAGTTGAATCACCTAGCATTTAACTGCTTTATTGTTAGCTGCTGCAGCCTTGTTCTGGGGTAAAAAATGTCAAAGGTTTGGCAGGAATGGAAAAGGGAACAAAATAGATCGTGAAAATAGTATATAATTAATAATATTTAAAAACAAAGGTAAAAGTTTGGTTAGACATGAATGAAGACTCTTTAGTTGTGAAGACTGTGAAGCGTATTCCACAGGGTTGGAGCAGAGTCTCCACTATTTGAGTTTTCTCAGAATAAGTTGGACAAAAACCTGTTGGTGAGATTGGTGTAGCAGATCTTGTCTTACAGGAGAGGAATAGTCTCTTTCAGCAACATAGGATACTCTTTCAATCCTCTGACAGAATTTCTTACAGTCCAGGAAGTGAAACACCTAAAAGAGACCCTGAAATCTACAGGGTTTTGCAGTTGTCACTTGCCTGGAAAGGGTGTCCACTGCTGGGCTGATCTCAAGTGTCACTGTAGAGGTAACCTGTGCATGTAAGCATCAGGGCATGCATGGTAATTAACTTCAGATACTATGAGAAACTGAATACAGTGGAGTAGGAATTATCAATGTAAAATTAGGCCAGAGCATGTAACAGCCCTTATAAGAATGAAAGGCAGTATTTGACATCAAGTAAAGCTTTTCTGTTTCAATGCTATATTCACTATATTCATGGGAAGGAAATTATATAATCTTAATTCTTTATTTGGAAAAAAAAGGTTATGCTGATTTCAATTGTAAATAGGAATTCATGGGTTCCTGATTCCTGGATGAATTACATAGTATTTGGCTATGCTATTATATGTAATGTTGAAATGCAAACTCAAGGTTGGTCTAGCCTGGAATAATGTTTCAACCACTAGGGAACATGATACTTTTGTAGAAACAGGCTTGTGATTCAGATAATGATGTTTCCACTGTATTATTTATTTGTTATGTCTGACAGTGAACTTGGTCCTTTAGAAGAAAAGCAAAAACCTTTCCTGCCCTGGGACTACACAGCCTTAGGCCCCAGTCTTAGAAAGATTTATGCTTGAATAACTTGAGTAATCTCACTGGGATTTAAACATAATACTGAATTTACAAAATTGGTGCACGTGGTGAATGAGTGGGATTACAGTCCAGAACACAGAAAGAAGAATGTAACATGGCATTAGTAGTTTGACCCACATGCTAACTGTCTAGTGGAGCAAAATGAGAAGTTTGAAGCTCAAATGCAAGGAACTTATTTTCAAGACCAGATCACCTGGAAGATGGTAAAAACCAAGGATCACAGTGGAATGACCACTAAAAGAAACCTTGATCTTAACCTTACCAATCATCAGTTAAAATCTCCTTGAACATTGAATGCTTTTATTTACAATCATGTGCCACTCAAGTGGCATGGATTACTGAACTGACTGGTGAGCCCATCACTCTGGATGATGTGAAACTAACTTCTTTGGAGGTTGTTAAGAATTCATTTCCTATTCTCTTGCCACAGATTGACTAAACTGGAATACTATCTAGCTAAACTTCTCTATAGAAAAAATGTCTAAACCTTTGAATATAGTCACCATGATAATGAAATGTTCAACTACACAATGTGCATACAAAAGAGAGAGTACAAAGTACCAGAAATGCCACTTTATTTTTAAAATTTTATCCCTCTTGTCTTACTGAACTTGAAAACTTCTTCCTTTTCACTGATTCTTATGGAAAAAGACTTAAAAATAACTGCATATTATTGCTCAAAATGTCAGTAACCAGAGTAACTGGTTTTCCCCCTTTACAACAATCACATCAATGCATATTATTTTTTTAGTGCATAGTATCATTTTTTGCTCCATTGTATATACACTGCCCAGTATACATTAGATACACTAATGAATACATACACTAATGAGTTTTAGCACAGATTTAACTTCTCATAAAATACTGGAAGTAGCATTTCCAGCCATGATAGGGGAATTTGCTCTTTTCTGTTACACAAACTTTAAAACATCACTAATACTATTACTGTAGATAGGAAAAAATATAAAAGTTCCACAATAAAAATGTCTTAGTAACTTACTTGTTGTTGGTAAACAGATAAACTATGCTATTTTTGCATGTCTCTACCGTCTAAATTTCTAATTGCAAAATAAATTTAAAACTTTTTGAAGCTTTTGGTCCTTTAGTTACAGAAATTACTGTGAGGAAACCTGAGGCTTTCAAAGTAAGAGAATCTATTGCTATCTGACAATTCGTAGCTTTTTTGCAGATGTCTATAAAAAGTTAGACTAAAACTGCTTTTAATTGATTATTTTGTCCTTCAAGCAATCTTAGCTTTCCTTCTTCCTCAAAACTAATCTGAACAGATTTCATTTTTGCAGGTTTGAGACTGCAGAGAGTTAATAGTACTTCTAAAAAACCTGTAATCATTTAGGACTAAGTAATTTTGGTTTTTTTATAAGAAAAATTAAGGAGTATGAAAGCTTAAAATTCAGGAAGAACTTTTCCACTCTACAATAAGTTCTAAACACCACGACCACCCCTTGTATAAACTTAAGAGTGGAAAGAACAAGTTTCTTTATGGTAAGTCACTGCATAAACATGCATGCTCACCGTCTATTACTCCATCCACAAAATGTCTTTCTTAACTAGCTCTGTTGAGAAAATGAAGGTTTATAAAGTGAAATTTTTGATCACCTTTTTCAGATAGTAGTAAGTGTGGTAGTGGGAACTGAAAAGACAGCAAATAATCATAACAGATTTCACTATGTGTCACTAGCTTCCTAAAGATGGGACACAGATTTCACTGTCCTAGGTGCTGTCAGCAGTGGCAGAGTGGGTTTGCCTCTTTCTCCAAGGGACATCTGGAGAGCATCATGAGGATATTTTTACTGTTACATAACCTTAAAAAGCTTCATTCTTTGTTAGGTTTTAAAGTAAGAAAGTAATTACATGCAACAAGTAAAGCAAGGACTGAGATGGTGATTGATTAGGCAGCAGTTGTATTGAAGTAGGAAATTAGGCTAAAAATATAAGTCAAAATATATGAAGAAATATCTCTTCATATTTTCATTACATTCGTGTTCACCTATCCTTATAAAGAGAGAAACTTTTGTTTTAGCCAGTGGCATGAAGTTTTCGGAAAAATTAAAAACAGAGTTTTAAAAGCTAAAATTACAGCCAGATATTTTCAATAATACCCTTACTGTTGTTGTTTACATTGTTTAAGAAATTTCAGCTATTTGCATTCTATTTTAATTGGAGAGAAATCAGAGCAAATCCTGTTTGAGCAGCTTTTCAGTCTGCATAGAAAATAACAAGTTAGACATTTTTTCTAATATATCATGCTACAAAAACATATTTAAGCTCATACAATATTACAGCTGAATGGCAAAAAAAAAAATAGAAATACGTGGACCATATACATTTAGTTTCTTCAGTTTTACAAAAACCACAAAACTTTCTCTGAGGTTTTGTTTTTGTTTTTGCTTTGAAATGTAAGTGTCTCCAGGAGTGTTTCTTTATGGAAATTACTTCTAACCATCACAAAGTTAGAGTTTCTGGACTTTGTGCATTGGTATTCGATAACAGTACCCAAATCATCCCTACCCAGGGAAGCATTTTGGTTACACAGAAATATTTTTTGCTTTTACAGTCTAGGTTAATGGATATTAGAGGAGAAGAAATGTGTTTTATGCACAAGGAAAATAATACATTAAAACTGTGCTGTTATCTTCTGTGCTGAGCATAGCACCAGCATAGATCACAATATGCACACACGATTAACAGGACTGAAAATAATCTTACCAGCTTTCTCCCTATTCTCCATGGGAAATGTCAACTGGCTTGTAAAAAGGTGCTTCATAGGCTAAAAGCAGGAAAACTCCTGGTTTCCTACATTTGGCTGGTGAAACCGATCCAAGTGCAAGCACAAGTTTCTTGTTTCAAGGAAGCTGAGAGTTAACTGGGTTCTCTAGTAAGTCTAAATAGTTTGCTGCAGCTGGGTGCAGATGAAGGAAAATAATGAAATGGCTCAGCCTGAGTTATCAGTACTGCAAAATATTTTTACCCCATAACAAAACCTCAGGAAAAGGTCTTTATCTTATCATAAAATGCGAACAGTTTATTGTTCTAATTTGTGCTGTATCTGTAACAAGACAAGTCTGTGGAAAACTAGAACCTTGATTCTACAATATGAGCCCAGTGCAAAGATGGAATAGACAAGAGATATAGTGGCTTATTTGCAATTTTTTTCTTCTCTAAATACTATTTTGACACAACAACTTTTAAATTATTATCTGTATATGGCATAAAATTATAAGTAAACATTTACACAGTTCTTAATGGGAAAGATGAGCTAAGTAGAATAATTAAGACTGAAAAACTACCTGTGTAATTCCCATAAGTATTCTCAAGAGCTGATAGTGGAGGACACTCCCCTCACAACAATTTAACTAAGTTGACAGGTAATAGAAAGAAGAACTTGCATATTAATCCTTCTAAAACTATGACCATGAATCAGAGGCTGTAATTTAAAATAAAATAATGAAATATTAGAACCAATATAAACTCTTCAAAGCACTATCTTTCCCAGGCAGTCAAAATTATGAACTGAAAGTTCTTGGAAATTGTTCAAATCATGCAGCCTTCTGACAGAGGAGATGAAGAAGTGATAGAGAGGAAAATAGTACAAAATCTAAGAAAATAAATTTTAAAGAATTTCTGGTAAAGACAAGGTTAATAAAAATATGCATTGAATGGTCATTCTACTTCTTCATGAGGGCCTTTAAATAAACTCTGAAATGCAAAGATGTTAAAGGTTAAAAGTAGAAGACACTTGAGAGGACCCTGAGAGAGCACTTTCTGTGAGGGATTCCACTGATTACCTGAAAATCTACCCTGCTTGAAACCATTTTCTTTCATTCATATGCAGCCACATATTAGATTTAAAAGATTTTAAAGTCATCAGATCCTGAAATATTATTTTTTCCCCTTTACAATGATCATATTAGGGCACATTATTTTTTTAGTGTGTAGCATTTTTTTTTGCTCCATTAAATACATTATGTAAGCACTAATGAGTTTTTGCACAGATTTAACTTCTCACGACTCTTGTACTCCTGAAACACTTAAACTCCTTTTAAAACATTATTTGGACTCCAGAGAAGTGTGGAGTTCAACTCCTTTGCTAAGTTGCTGGTATATTATAGGGAAAAATTGTACCTTTTCTGTGACAGAAATGTTTGTTAAAAAATAGAAAATAAATCAAATTATGCTCAATCTCCTTCATTTTCTGTTTCATACAGCACTAGAATTTAAATAATTTTTTTACTTGTATTATGATCTACCAAAGGAAATGTGGAACCTTTTTTCTTTAACTTCCAAGTTGTATTGTGATCCCACTAAATTTAATGGCATTGCATCAGGCCTAAAATGATTGAAGGCATTTATGACTCACAATGGCAGAAAAAATAAGGCTGTGATCCCACAGTTCTCAAACTGTCCTGGACTTGTCTGAAATCAGAGCATACTGTCAATAGAACTCTCACTAGTCCATAGAGGGTAGCCAATGCACAAATACTCATTTTTTCAGTTGTTTGAGATTAATTTGCAATAAAATTAAATCCTTTGAGTTAATTTGACAGTTACTGTGGAATTTTTAGACACTTGTTATCAGCTAAAAACAAATTGTATTTTCAAACTCTTTGCTGCAGATAGTGTCATTAGGTGATCTAAAGGAATATAGTAACACTGTTGGGTTGGTTATAAAAAGGTTGACTGAAAGGCAATGACAATTTTTTGTCACTCTGTATTTTAATGGAACACTAAATTCCATCACGTAACACAAGAAATTACAAGCTGGAGTGCAACTGTGATGAGTAGAACGTGTTTCATAAATGAATAAGCATGTAGAAAAATGTATCATAATTGGGTAATAATCATATTTCACTGGTGACAAATCCCATATTATATTTCTTAATAGGCTGGTAATTCCATGTTAACCATCTACTCTTAAAGCCATCTCTTAAAAAAAAAAGACATAAAGGCTGATTTGCCTCCTCAGAGTTGCTCATGGGTAAGATAATAGGTGATGCCAAATATTTTTAGAAACATGACTAATGGATAACCCAAATCCTTGCCCTCAAAACAGTCTGATAGTCTCAAAAAAGTGTTGAGTACCTACATACTAAAAATCAGCTTTCTCTGATAATTCTGGTTTACCCTTATCTTTTCTCTTTTGAAATTTTACATTGCTAGAGGGAAAACAAGTGTGGTATCTTTGAGATACGACTACCAGTCTCCCCTTTAATTCAAGGGTCCAAATGCTGATACGCCAATAGCAATCTACAGAAGCCAGAAGTGCAAACAATTACATGATTTGTTAAATACTTGCCTTACACTTTATTGTTACTGTGCACATCTGCCTCTTGACTGCAGCAAGTAAAATTTTTCCATAGTTCTCCTTGAAAATAAAATTGGCAGATCTACTAGAATGTCATGATTTCCCTAACAATACATTACCCTAGGATTTAGCTTGAAGTCACGTACAAAATCTTCAATTTCTCCTGTTGAGTGCAGACATAAATGTTTAAGAGTCCCCAAGGATGGTAAGAGACACTGGAAGGAAACACAATCACTATGAAGATGATGAAAATATTGAAGATCAGCCAACATAGATAATAAATAACATAAAAGAAAGACCCTGTTCTCTAATGTTCCCTGAGAGCTATTCTAAGCACTACTTATGTCAGCCAATTGGCTGGGTAGCAGAAAGAGGCTTCACGGTGTCTGGATGCATCAAGTAAATAAAGATTTTCTTCCAGGATGACTATCTTTTCCTTGTTGTGTTCTGTAGGGAAATTTAATTCCATAACATTCTGATCTCTTCACATTTGGCTTTGTTGCATTTATAAACATAAGTTAAGCCCCTTTTTTTTCACTTTCCCTGACAGCTGCTCTAGTGTGAAGCACAGGTGGGTCTGGCATCTTCAGCTTCAGCAGTCTGCTGACCAGTACAGGGCAGGACATTAAAAAACCCTGAGAGACAGGCTGTGGCCATGCTCAGTGACAGGCAGCTGAGCTTCCAGCCTTCTCTCACCACGTTAGGGCAGGATTCAGGCAGAGCAGCAGCAAGGAAATTGAGGAACTTTCAAAAGGCACTAGGGATTAATGAGAATGCTTTCACCTCAAACATACTGCAAAATTCTTCTCTTCCAATCAGTAAGAAAATTCTTATTGAAAGAACATTTTAGCATTGGCTTTACTGATTTGCAAATTCCCTGAGTTATGTTTTCTCTTTATTACAGTACATGGGAAGACTTCTGTTGCCAAAAGAAAAGAGTATGGAAATAAAAAAACAGAATTAAAAAAAACCCTGAAAGCCACCTAAGTTTAAATAAGTCTTCATTGCTTGTGGAAACTGTGCATTCCTAGTTCTTATATCAATAAAACAAGGATATGCAAAATTCAAGTTTTTCTTACAAAATTAATTTCTCTACAGTGCAGAACCATGAATAAAAGACATTTTAATAGTCTAAGTAACAGAATCATCTGACATTTATTTAACTGACTTTCTCAACAGATCTCTTTAATTGGGAAGTTAAAATTTTACTTTCCTTGGAAAGCCTACCTCATTTAAGGCACCTTAACAAACTGCATTTAGTTTCATATTATTAGATTTAGGGATCAAAATCTTAGCTTTTTTCTTGACTAGCTGACGTGATTGAACCTGCAAGAATCTGATGTCCAGTGGGACTTCATTGTGGCTTAAGCAGCATAGGTTCTCTAAATCTGGATTAAGATAATATTTTCTTCCTCTTTGGAAGATGCAGTTTACAAATTTCTGACTGAGAAACGAAGTTGAGAGATGCTTAGACCAGGAATAAGTCTGCTGAAACAGAAGAACTTGAATAGTCTTTCAGTAGAGATACAATAGATGAGCATTAGTTCTTGATTAAAAGGGATAATACATATTAGAGGAAAAATTGAACCCTTGCTACTTTGAGAGGGTACAAACTGGGGACAAACTGAAGTCACTGATTTTGAGAAAAGGTAAAGCATACTGGTTAGGAGTAACTTGTATTCAATTTCTTGCTCCCTGAACATCTCTTAATATTGGATTACAAAGTTCCATCTGACTTTTGGGTTGACTTGAACTCACATCTACAAAAGCTTCCTTTTGAAGGGACAGTTTTACTCTCTGACCCTCTGTGTGAATGTAGAGATGTGACCCTGGGGAATGGTTTGTGGTATTGGGGTCCCAGCGTCCACTGTTGCTCAGTGTCATACAATAAATCCCACAAAGATAAAGCACGCACAGTCTCCACGGAGGTGGTTGGAGTCAGTGCTGCATAGGCTGGAAACATTCTTATTTGAATTTGAAACAGAATCTGTTAGCTTCCTAAAAGGAAATACTGTGTGTAGACTTGGCCATTGAATGACTTCACTAAAATGCTAAACTAATATAATCAGAAACATTTAGCTATAATTTTTGCAGAGACCATTGATAGTACAGGCTTCCCAACTCTAAATGTGTTTTGCATTTGTTTAAGGTTTGAAATAATTGGGCCTGGTCTTAATTGTGCCAGTGCAACGAGTTTCAGAGTTGTTTTACTGCTTTAAAATACTTTTAAAGAAACTTAATTGTCTGATTGAATTACTGTATATTCTTTAAACATACAAAGGGAAAGAGAATTAATCAAATTACTTTCCTATAAATGAGGAGAAAAACTTGTTCATGGAAACTTTGTAATTGTTCTGGAGAAGCTTTTTTGAATGAGATGCCGAGGATTCACATTTGCTGTGTACCAACCTGCTGTCCCATTGGTGAGTGCCAGATGGGGAAAGAGCAGGTCTTCTGCAGTCACTGATATGTACAGCTCAAATCCCAACCTTTCACAAAGTCATGAGAAAGATCATCTGTTAGTGCCAGTTCTGTGTTTATTTCTGATATTTATAACTTCAGAAAAAGTGCATGGTATTTAGAATTATTGGGAAGAAGGGCAACAAAAGAAGGGCTAAGAAGATGGGACACTTGGAGGCAAGGCTATCCATACCTAGCAATCTACAATGTAGAGGAAAAAAACCTGAAGAGGAATATGATTTGGGTTCCCAACGTCATTTATGTGTTGTGAGCTAAGCAGAGAATTGTTATTCAGCTGGTCATTCTGATAAGAATCAGCAACATCCATGAATCTAGTATAAAGTTGTTTTAAAACAGGCAAAAAACAGATTATTTTCTCAGCAGGTCAGGAAATTTTGGAGCCTAGTGTCCAAGGATGCTGTGGAGGAAAGCAGTAGAAGATGTTCAATAAATTTATTAGAAAAAAACGGGTCTATAAATGGCTTCCAAAATGATTGCAAAAGATGCTCCCTCTAATATCCCAAATGCATCGATCATGAATGTTGGAGAAGTCCAAGTTAAAGAATTGCATGAAGAATTCAGCCTTGCAATCTCTTCTTAAATACCCCATATTGCTACTTTTTGAAGCAGAACACAATGCTGGGTGGACCACTAAACTAACCCAGTAGAGCACTTCCTACATTCAGCAGTCTTTGGGCATGACTGAAAGGGAACAAGGGGTGTGACATTTGCTTTAAAACTGAACTGAAAGAGAAAAGTAGTTCAGTTTCATAAATAATGGGAAAATCATTACTCCCAATGATGAGAGTTAGCTGTATCTGGAACTGCTTGCCCCATAGTCGTGGTGTGATTCTTGGGGTACCCGCACAGCGCCAGGAGTTGAACTCGATGATTCTTCATAGATTGTCCACTAAACTTGTTGCATGTAAAGTTTTGTAAAATTTTTAGACATGCATACCTTCAAAAATGGATAAAGTGTTCAAGAACTTTGCATCCTGAGGATTTAAAAACACCAAAAAAAAAAAATCAAAATCAAAATCAAATGAAACTGAAAAGAAACAAACAAGCAAACAAAACAAAGCCTACTTTGTAATCACTTTGTGAAGGAAGCCTAAAATTGATCAGAAGATCTGCATTTCCTGGAGAGATTTCAGCTTGAAAGTTCAGGTTTTCACAGAAAACGTCCTGAGACTGTCTGAAAAAATGGAAAGAATGAAGTATTTGAAGCAACCTTTTTCAGGCAGCTATCTAAGCAAGAAATATAATAAAGCTTGTCTGTAGGTGGGATAAGAGTGAAGGACTTTCCCAGTCGTAGACCCACATCCATTTCACAAACATATGTGTACAATTTATTACTACAGGGAACGAAAAACTGTTTGTCCTTCATGTAGTGAAAATAGCAGACAAGGATTTCAATCCCTTTTAAGTTTTAAATATGGTCGATTCCAAGATAAGGAGCATAAGGTTCACAAGTTGCCTAAGACTTTACAGGCAGGCGCCCTCAATGTCAGAGCAGTGCAGGATCCTAGCAGGGAGCACAGCTGTGCCCCAAAGCTGCTCTGGTGTTGGATGGATGCTTTGCTCACCCTGAGTATGAAACATGGAAGCTGACAGCACCTCTGACCTGGGCTTGGATGCCAGCATGCATCTGTCACTGAGGTCTGCAAAACTTTGGCAGATACAGAAACAGCACAAATTATTGCACATAACAAATAGGCTCCACTGAGTAACAAGTCCATGAGACCTTCATGAGCACAGAGAGTTGTTAGTCTCTATAAGAATACTGCCATTCCTGTAAACAGATTCAGATCTTGCCCAAAATTCACCATTTTAAGTGAATTTCTATGCCTCTAAACCATCCCCTCAAAACACTTATTTGAATGTTAGTGATTCCATTGGATTCCTTATTTTTTTCATTTTATATTCATCATAACATCAGTCAATTAAAGAAACTTAGATAATGGGTTCTTTATCACCAATTCAAAATTCTCTTTCCATTCTTCTTTGTGGAACCATTTAGCCTGTGCCTCTGGTATTGTTTCTGTTCAGCCAGCTTATCCAATCTTGGCCATTTCCTCTGGTATAATCTTCCATGTTTGTGACTCTTGGGGGACCCGCCTTCCGTTTTTATTGCCCCACCTACTGGAAAATTCTTTGCTTGTTAATTTATTTTAAATCTTTCAAATTTTCAATAGTCTGACTTATTTCCTCTCCATCTATCAAGTGTTGTGAAAGAAAAAAAAAAAAAAAGAGAAATGTATGAAAGAAATGGTAGTGTATTTTTGAATTTAGGCCTGCATGGCAAAGTGATCTGAGCTTCATGATGTGCAGAATAAAGGCCTATGGAAAAAGCAATCCACTCCTTTCTTCATCATGGAAATACCAAGTCACTGTACATTCACAAGTGGGTTTTACTTCAAAGTTGTGTGTCATGCAAAATAATGAGTTGTTAGCTATGACATTTAAGAAAAGGATTACTGTGAACTTATTTTAAAAGGTAATCTTATTTCTCTTGCTCATGGTGATTCATTGGTTATGACATTTGAGTTAGAAACATACCATGTAGAGATAACTGCTCTGGGTGTTATTCGTAATCAGTGTCTGCCAAACACTGAGTAGCAGGAAACCAAGACAACGGAGGTTGTCTGCTGTGCTTGGTTTGAGGGCACAGGAGGAGCATGCTTAGTTTTAATCTTTGACCTTTCAGTAGAGGATTATGAAGCAGGCAACCAGATAAATATTATTTTGGAACAAACAAACTGAACAAAAAAAAATAAAGTTTGGTCTTCCATTGGTAAAGAAATGTTCATACTTAAACCTAAGTAAATGATAGGTTCTTTTTTTTCACAGCAGGAAAAATATGAGGCTTAAAATTTCATGGAAGTTTATCAGGGATTTAGTATCTAGAAGGGGAATGACCTTTTTTTTTAATACTTCCAACTTCTAAAATAAATATGGAGAAGGAAAAAAGTAGTCAGTACCTGAAGATGAAAGTTGTGGGATATGATCTGGGGTAGAAAGAATGGTGCATCACTACATAAAAACGCAATAGCTACTAGATGCAAACTGCTTGTGAGACAAATGGACATCATCTTAATCAACATCACATAATGTCATGAAGCCTGCACATGACTGATGCAGCAATGGTGTGAAACAGCCAAGGACCAGAGTTAAACCAGCAATGACGTGTCAAAAGTTTTGCATTTTTTTAATTAATAGGTGCATTGTGTTTTCCCACAAAGATATTAGCAAAATTTTTGAGCCCAGTGAAGCCTGACTTGGCTAGTCAGATCTCTCTGGACCTTCTCATGGACTCAAAGTATTGAGAGAAATAGGTAAATCAATCTATCTATATATTTTAAATACAGATATGTATGTGTGGTTAGCCCATCTCTGCTCTAGGAAAATTCTTCCTGCAGCATGAGAGACCTTTACTGTGAGAAAGCAACAGGCACCAGTTTCTGTTCAATATTCTGGAAATATATGATTCTTTTTCCCAAAGTTGACCTTTTTGTGATAAAATTATTTTGACTCAGAGTTGTCCAGAAAACTGTATGTTGTGGATACTTGGTCTCAGGAAGAAAGGACTAGGGGCAGGGGGAAGAAATGTTCCAGACTCTATTAAAACAGTGCAAATTTCTGAGTTAAAAAGCTGAAGCTCAAGTTTGTCACAACAGTGAGTATGCAGCAGCTCTTCCCTTGGCCACCAGATCGTACAACAAATGCATCTGAAACGCATACTGTATGGCCAAACAACCATTTCTTCCCTGTGTCAGTGCAAATGAAATAAACATTTCTCTTAAGAATCTTCTAACATCACTGAATTAGAATATGTCTAAACTGAAATTATGTATTTTTATATATGTAAGGAAAGAAAAGCAATGAATATCATAGCATTCAACAAGGTGTAGTTGTTGTACCGAACAGTGTACATATTTTTAGATATTGTTGTTGTGGCTTCCAAATGTCCTCCCTTTTTGGTATCACACTGACTTACTCAGTTTATAAAATCCTGAATGTCTTATATTATGTCAAAATTCGTCAAGTCAGGCTGATGAAGGCACTGTTTATGTGCAGTCTAGTTGGAAAATATATTTCTCCATCACCGTGAATTTTCCTTCTCAAGTACTTTTCTATAAAGCTTCACTAAAGCATAGAGGAACAGTATTTTCCATCCATATATGCCTGTAACATCCACTTGAGGTAAAGCACAGTTTATTTTAGGATCCATTTTCCATTCAGCTGTGGAGGGAATGCAATACATTTCTAGATTCTGTTGTAGACTGAGAAGGGCAGATTGATAATAAACTGTTTATCACCCTTCTTTAATGTTTTATCAAAAGGAAAAATAGAGTTTGAGGGTTTCTTACGTGAAGTGTTTCTACCAAATAGCAGATTAGACACTATCTGTCTGTTATGATAATACTGCTTTCTGGAGCCTCTTTTCAGACAGCAGCAGTACCTTGGCTAAACAATTAACAAAACATTTAACTAAAGAGATCAACTAATTTACCAGACATCTGTTATGCTATTTAACATAATAAAAGAGAGACAGTATTTGTGGTTTGTTAAGAAAATACCTTCTTTTTAAAACATTTTTATCTAACAGATTAAGAAAACCTACTGGTGTCCCCATGGGTTTACCCAGAAAGGAGATTAACCTTGTCCTTCAAGTACCCTGAAACAGGGTTACACAATGCAAAGTTTTCTGACTAATTTGCTTGGGCATGAAAGTAGAAAGAAACAAGTTGGGGGTAGCCAAAAGAATGTGTCTTGACTGACCACTCAGCCAGCCAGCAAGTGCTTTCTCCTCTTGGCAAGCCAGTTTGGGCTAGCAGGTTTTTTATAGGTATTCAGACACATATGTGTAGGTATATATAGACCTTATTAGCCTGTAGAAAAGCCAGCCCTGAGCCAGTCCATAGTTGTCATCACAAGCATACTCTGCTCCATTACAGATAATGAGCCCTTCTGTGTTTGGAGAGATAAGGCACAAACCACAGATACACGTGGATGTCTCTGCCAGAGAAAGCCGTGGCCCAGCACAAATAGTACCAAGGAGGACTTGATAACCCCAAAGGACATGATCCCCACCATCAGTTATTGCAGTCCCCATAATGTCAAATACTGCCTCTGCTGCCTACTTTTTTCCTTATATTGGCCTGGATAATGAAGAATTAGTATCATAATTATCCTCTTGTATTAGGCCAATTACCAGCAGAAAAATGTCCTGATGTTCACAGCATTTTAAGGACACAAAGAAAATGTACAGTGACTTTGAAGATTTTCAGTAGAGTGTAAAGCTCTATTAAGTAAACTAAAAAGGTTTCATAGAGTAAGCAAGCTTAACAGGAGCATCTGAGCTTGTGCTACAGGTTTATTGGCAAACATGCAAAGATGACACCTGTACTGGGGAAATGAATAAATTGGAAACTGTAAAAGACACTTGAATTTGCAAGACCCATCATGTTATTGGTAATATATTTTCTAAATGATATTTTCTGATTCTATCTTCAGCCTGAAGAAAATATTTCCAATATATGATATAACACTATCCATCTTTGGGAAAACATACACATCATGTATTAATTATTTTAGAAATTTTTTTAGGGATTTAGAAATCCTGAAATTGGTTTCAGTTTAAAGTGTTTTACAGAAAACATCTATTATTTACAAATCAGTCAAAGATGTTTAGAGGCAGCTAAAAATTTTGCATTTTCTTATTTACAGTACCTGCTAGAAATATAATTCTGTGGAGATTATCAATAGTGGGTAACATGTGGAAAAGCCTTTCAGTGGAGCAGCTTTTAAAGAAACGAATTATCTAATTTCCAGAAGACAGATCAAGCAGTGCTGGCCATGTGGTGGAAAATATAGGCAATCTGGCTGGATGTATTATGTCTATTTAAAGACACAACTGGAAAAATAAATGGGAAGTTTGACACTTTCATGCATCACAAGTGAAAAGGCATAATACTGCCCTTGTACATAGGAACTGGGGGCATGGTACTTGGAACTATGGGCAGTATTCTCTTATTACTTTTGCCCATTACAGGTAGGAGTCGCATCATGTAATTCAACAGATTAGCTGTTCTCTCCCTTCCCTGTGTGCTCAGGAAGCTGGCATAGGTTCCATTAACATCTCCAGCCTCTTAAGTATAACATGAGGATTCAAGTAAAACGCTTGAATTATGTGGTTGTGTTTTTTACTTGAGTAACAAAGTTATGAAAGAATGAAGTATTTTGTTGTCCTTGTGTTTGCACTATTCTTCACTTTCTGCTAGCTGAAAAGTTTCAATATGCTACACATGGTACCTTTCAAAACAAAACACCAATTAAAAATGACTAAGTGGAACATTGAGACATTCATGTTCCATGGAACAAAAAATTGTTTCAAATCAGTGGTACAGGACCAAATTGGCAGCATTACAGTTATTAACATTGCTTTCTCAGTTGACCAGGAGAAAACTCCTTCTGGCAGCTTTCTGTGTGTACTTTCATTGCTTTATGTGACACATATGTACAATACAGAATATAAAATGTATTGACATGGGTATGAAGCAAAGGCGTGAAAACATGTACTTTTTATGAACCACAACAAGTATTTTCTAAATGCTGAGATTCATTGTGGTCTACAATAATTCCTGTTCTTAATTTGTATTGTAATTTGTTCTTTTCTTCTTGTACTTCTAGCATTATGATATTTTTCCCTTTCTAAGTGGTATAACTATGCATTGAAAACCTGCATTGATTTCTTTTATATAAAAACTTATATTGACATTCCTATGCACAAACTTAGAAAACTTTAATTTGCAAATGTTTGTATTGTTTATAACTGTTCAGAACACATGTAGACTACAGAAATAGTGGAGATGGATACATACTGTGATGGAACATGGTTCATGGCTCTACCATACAAAATTATACTGCTCTGTTACATGACAACCTAATTTGTACTTTACATGTTTCCAGCTCTAACTTAGGAGTCTGCACTAGTGATTTTTGGAAAATCTGTTCATGTTGTGGTTTGCTCATTTTGGATATGATTCCAGCATGAAGCCTTCTCTGCAAGAAATAAAACTTGTTCTAGCTGCTCATAAAATTTTCCCCAGAAGTGTTTATAAAAGCTAATAAAAAAGAAAGTGCTCATTATTTTTGATAAGCAGTGAAGGATTGGAAATACATATTTCAATAACTGAGCTAAAGCTATTTGGGAGTAAAGAAGAATATATATGCATTTTTAAACTGATAAGTGTTTCTTAAAAACATTAATTTTCATGAGTCACTTACCTCAGAGTTGAAAACTTTAAACCTTTCTTTTTAGCTATGGTTAAATGGAGGGAAAATACACCAAGTCCCAGCAAATGTCAAATCCAGCTTTAAAATATTGGGATTTAAAGGATGTATAATACCAATAAGTCTAAAACTATTAGGGCTTCCTAGTGAGAATATACAGGACTGGTTTATGTAGTTTTTGACAGAGAACTTAAATTAGCCCTGCAACATGGATGGTGTAACTTTTCCTGCTGCCTGGGAAAGAAATGCTGTCAAGCTCTAAGTTGTGGTGATGGCACTTAGTCTGTATGAGTCTAATAAAAGGGCAGAGTGTACGCATGTTTCTCCGATTTTAGATTTTTTTTCTCTTGGTCAGAACTTTGAAGTCTTTTTAAAGCTTTGTTCTCTTCCTCTTTTCCAGGCTAATAAAAAGAATTATTATTACTACCACATTTGTGTCTCTTGGATTTTATTTTGGCTAATGCAAGCATTTTTACAACATGATCTTGGACAAAGGAGCAATTAGAATTAAGGAGCCTTATCCAACAATTACAGCACTTATTGCAATTATAATAGTAACTTAGTAAGTTGATGACTTACTGAGTTACCCAAATGATAAATTTTTATTTTGTTTTTAAAGTCAGCAAAAGCTTAATGCTAGAGTTTTGTAATGAGCCTGTGGTAACCAGATTTGTAGTCTGAAGCCTTCGTCTGCCACACTGTTAGCCATCAAAGGAGCCCTGTCCTACCAAGCTTTCTATTTTCACAACAGGATATCTGGTTTCTTTTATGAGGATACAGCTATGTTAATTTGGTTTAGTGGTTTGTTGGAGGTAAGCATGCTCTTCACAGCACAAACACCAAAATCCCCTTAAAGCAGTTCCTCGTTAATAGCTGGGGTCTGATTGGCAGCATTGCATTGTAAAGTGTGATTTGGTTGGATAAATATGTTTAGTCTAGTAAGCACTTTAGTGATTGAGTGTCTGTTAATGGATAAAGGTGGATTATGGCGAAACCTCTACAGGCTGTCATTGAGCACTTAGAGTTGTGAGATGTCATGGGAGGAATGGAAAACAAACCGGCACTGTGGAAAACCTCACCAACTATAAAATAATTTAAATATTTGGTGCCATTTCAGCATTTAGGTTTAAAATCATATTTCACTTGTGAAAAACAAAGCAGAGCAGACTGTGCAACTCATTGCCTTCTTGTTTGGCCTTAAAGAAAGCAGACCCATTGCATGCATCTGGGCATATTCAGAGAGAGATCTTTCTGAGCACATGACAGTCAAAAAGCCACCAGGTACCTGGAGGGTAAGTGTAGAGTAGCTATAACTTTTCTTAGGTGTGTACTCTAAATCTTTTAATTCACCAAGAAGCAATGCAAGTCTGTGCAATTTTATAAAACGTTATGCTTGCTTGCAGATGTACAAACCCTTTTCTTTTTTTAACACCTTCTCCAAAACAAAGACTTTTGCAATGCCACTCTTCCTCCTTCTCCTTCTAAACACTTAGAGGAAGATATTTCTTACTTTTAAGAAGGGTAATCTGATCCTCCATACAAACCACCAACAAATGTCACTTTTTTCCTCTACTCAGGTGTACACAGCTTTTTTATGAGGTGATAAATATCAGTTTACTTGAGGACTTGAAATGGCCTTAAGGCCAAGTGGCAGATATTCAGGCACATACAAAGAGACTCTCCATTTCTGGTGGGGTTTAAAATCTGTGTGTCCTTATTGATGGCCATGGTATAGTGATTTGCTAAGTTTGATTATCATACTGCAAAGTATGGCCTAAAGTAGCAGGTGAATTATGCACCCAGACTATTTCAGTGTTCATTTGAAATGCTTAGACAGAGCTTTTGTATGTCTTTTTAAGTTGTAAAGCTAAAAACACCCTTGGGGTTTTGAGGGGTTTTTTTTAGTGAATGGAGGTTTGTAATCAAGAAAAAGCCTGGAACTCTTCCTTTCCTTCTCTTTTCTAGTCTCTTTCATTATTTTCCTATCAAAGACATATCAGACCCACACCTTCCAGTTGATAGTTACCATGTGTTGGTCTATGTTCAAGCCCGCAAAATTTAAAAAAAGTCTTGTGAAATTTTTAGAGCAGAAAACTTATTCCCACTTGGTTTTGAGAAGCTTCTTGCAGCTTCATGGTAAACCAATGTGTTTCACACACTTTTTTTCATCTGGTTAAGACTGCCTCCACAAGATGTCTACCTTTTGGTCAAGTCCAGGTTAACTGTGGGGGTAGTGGCTTTCCATTAGTTGTGGTTTTTACCGTAGATGCTCTTCTAAAAGATATATTAAGTCTCAAATGTATTTAATGGATTTGAAAGGAACCAAATTATTAAGCCAGTTCTTTCTATTATGCTATCCTAAAGAACATGCTAGAGGGTTATAAAAGTTATTTCCAGCCAAGTGGCATCCTGGAGATGAAATTTCTCACTAGGATCCATTCAACCACTCCCATACTGCAGAAGTTTAGTACAGAGAAAAACAGAATTGTAGAAAATCTTTTCCTGTGCTTCTTATCACAACTCTATTTTCTTGAATGAGGTAATACACCACCATTTTAATTATTGGTTTCATATAACACAATTGCCTCAAATCACCGAAATCTTGCTCTTGGCTGTTAATTGTTAGCAATAATAAGATATAAAAAGGGAAAGAATTTTTATAAATATATAAAGATATTTTATATTAGATACAATGATTTTGATTGAGATAGTGCCTCTAACTTATTTGCAAAAAAGAACCAAACTACCTGGCATGGTAGACCAGTTGGAAATAAAAAAATACAGCTGAGAAAATTATGGCAGAAAAAAAATATTTTATTTTATAAGCCTTCAATATGTTAGAGTGCCTTCACATAGAGGATCATTTTTATTACAAAGAAGAAAAAACAATTCAGGTCTTACGGAAGATTTTATTATCTAAGCAGCAATGTAGAATATCCTGTTACTTGTTCTTAAATGTGTTACCCTAGCTAAATGCTCTTTTTTAGAGATTTGTTCACTGATTTTAGAAGTTGATTAAAAGGTAAAATGAAATTTTGGAAATTCCTTGAACAAGTGATGACATTTGAAAAAGGCTTGAGAAAGCAGCTGATTGACTGAGTACAAAACCAGAATTTCTGGGTAATCTGGGAAAGCATAAGATAAATTAAAATACCATATCAAGATTTTGGATGGATGAGGAGAAGAAAAGCCAGGTAAAGGACTAAAATTGTGAAAATCCTATTGACAATGGAACAGGGATAATTACCAATAAAACCAAAAATGTATTTAAAAGAAAATAAACAGCAGGAAGGCAGAACATTGGTGACTGGAAAGGAGCAGAACAGAAAAACATAGAAGATGATAAGGACATAAGAGGAATAAGATGTAGATAATATTGTTTTGAAATCATAAGCAAATTTCAGATGTGAAAACAGCAGACTGACAAGACATGAATGAGTCAGGTGATAATAGAGGAGTAATTTAAAGGTGAAAGGAAGAATGGAGAAGGTGAAGAAAAAAGTAAGCTGTCTGAAAGAAAAGAAGTAAGCGAAAGATTCAGTGAGACAGCAGGAGAAGAAGCTGAATATAGATGTCTTGTGAGAGAAAGCAAACATAAGAAAGCACGGATACTGAAGACAATCAAATATTTTGCAGTAAATATTTTTGATTTTGTATAATGGAGCTGGGAAGCAGAGAAATATAACCTCGTGGAGCTTGAATTCTATGCCATGGACAAGCAACTTACCTTAGAAATTTTAGAATGTTTTAAGAGAAAAATCATAAATATTGCCTCCGTTATAAATGCTTAGCAATGTTATTAGTCTAATGAGAAATATGAATGTGATCCATGAATTTAGGAATTTTGGGGTCAGTGTCCTAAAATAATTCCATGACTTTCAGACTGATAAAAGCTCTTTTTCTAGGGGTTGGACAGGGATGCACACACTCAGGCTAACTTGGACTTCTTTTGCTAGCATTTCCAGTTTTGCTATTGCATCTTCCTTTTACTGTAAAAGAAATAATTTTGAAATTTAAAAGTGCTTTTCTCCCCTAAGCTGCTTCATAGGGCTTTCACGTTAAAGACAGGATGGGAAAACAGACTGGCTAAACAGGGGAAACAGTAAAAGCTGCACATAGGAAAGTGCTCTAGGTGCATGAACTAATCAAACAAGAGAAAACAAGCATTAAAGAGCAGGTAAGGAAGTAATTTAAACTGCTGTATTACTAAGTAGTAGCATACCTAAATAGGGGCAATATTTTTGAGCACAAATGGTTCCTTAATATTAAATAAACACTTACATACACAATACATACATAAATACTAGCTGGGGCTTTTATTTGGTTAAGTGGGTTTTTAGTTTTGGTCCATAACTTTGGCAGTAGTTTTCTTATCTTGCTCCAGTGCAGCTTTTCTTCTTTGGTTAGCCTTAACCACCACACTGTACCTCTGTTCCTGAACTGCAGGTGAAATACGTGCAGCTTTTGCAACCCTTTTTCACAAATACCCAGCAGGCATCCAAACACTTTCAAGCAATAAATAAGACCCCACAAACAAAAGCAAATTAAACCTTCCACTTCTATTCATAAAAATATATATGCAGTTTTATTTAACCAATCAGATGGCTGTTTGTGACACGTGAAATAACTTGGTGGTCTTTGCCTAACTCCAAGTGGACAGCTGTTTGGAACATAAAATTCTCTGCAAATTGGCTTTAACCGGCATCCTTGTCAGTGAAATAGCCAAGTTTTCTGGGGCCACAGAGACTTTCTCATAGCCTAGAGGTGGTTCTTCTAGATTAAGCATGTGGGTGGCCTGTTGATAGTGGTACAATTTAAAATAACTTTAAAAAGCAACTTTATACTGCTGGAATTTTTTGTATTGTGTCTATTTTTTTTACAGATCAGGATATAATTCTACTCCTGAGATTCTCCTAAATGTTGAATTTTAAGAATGAAATGTATATTAATGTTGAAAGGTGTTTTAGAAACTCTTAAATAAATTGTCCTTTGGCAGCCAATAGCAAAATAATATAAAGATACCGCAATTTAACTCAATACTTAAAGCAATACCCTTGGTTTTTCCTTAAAAAAAATAAATAAAAGAGAGGGAGATTTAGAACCAGACTGGTTTATATTAGTGGAAAGGGAAGTGCCACAACTGCCACCTAGTTAAAGCCAGATCTCCAAATTTATCCTGTGCTGGGAGCAAATAAATTGTGGAACTGGAATGAAACCCTAGCCAAACATCTGAAAAAATGGTGAAGTAGTCTAAAAGAAAATTTAGAAATTCTAATCTCAAAGCAGAAACTAATGAAGAAGAACATACCTCATCCAGATTGAGAAACTTTTCAGAAACATTATGGCCAATGCCTGCCTGGAATAAACACCCTGGCTTTGCCTTGACTGATAGTACTATAATGCATAGTGTACCTCAGAAATATAAATTTATATAAGCCCAAACACGACATGCCATAGAAAGTATCTGAGATAGCTCTAAACACTGTGAAATGAGAAGAGTGAAATGTATAAATTATTACAAAAACAAGCACCAAATTCTCTAATTCCCTGTAGCATGTGCAATACCTTGGCACCAAATATAACATACAGTCTGTCTGAAATAGTAAAGATTTACACTCACTTTGCACAAATGTAAATGCCTGTGCAGGGCAGTGGATACCTTGGCCTATAATGTGGAATTGTTTAACTGCTACAAGAGAAGTGTTACTGTAGTATTCATTGAAAGCCTGCCTACTTTTTTCTTTCCCTGGGACTGCTTTTTGAAGAAACGCCTCTTTTATTTGCCTTTTATATTCTGTCTTGTGTACCAGCCCTTGACTAACTGAGGGGGAAATGTTGGCTTCATAACATGCTGTGGAAAAAAAAAGAGATGTGGGATGGGCTTTTTTCATATTAGAAAAAATAAAAAACAAACAACAAAAACCCTGTTAAGTCAGATGGGCCCATGCTTTGTACTGCTCCCAAGGCCTATCAGAAGAGCACTGTACAAAAACAAAGCCTGCTGAAGAGGAAGCAGCTGCAGGGGTGATATAGAGCTCTTTCTTATAAACAAAGAGCACCAACAAATCTGTTTGAGCATGAATATTAGATTTGCTGACTTTTGCCGACTTTTGCTGACATCACCATGGGAGATAAACATATTACAAGGAGTGGAACAGCTTGTTGCTTGAGAGGTTGCCAGATGTGATAAGTGAATGGCAAAGTGGCAAATGAAGACAGGGTGCCCATCCTGACAGTCTCAGCCGTAGCTGAGAGTTGTGACTTGGTGAAGTGTTGTAGTGAACATTACTAGTCTGGAACAAGTGGGTAAAAATGAACTATGAACCTCCTTTTTCCTGATGGCAAAGAGCTAACAGCTGCTTCCATCTGGGAACTGTGTGAAAGTGCCTTACAGCTGTACAATAATAAACAGCTAAAAACTCTGCGCAGCCCACTGCTCCATTTACATTCTTTCCCAATCTTTTGCCTCATTAAACAGTAATCTTCCTCCTAATTATATTTCATCAATCTGTTGTTTATGGAACTCTAGATTAAATGGCAAACATATTGAAACAAAAATAAACTTATAATTAGTTGTCTTCTACTCACCCCTCCTGCCTTTGTATTAGCAAGTGCATCATTATCAGGCCCCAGGGGTTTGGTGAGGCAATCAGTTTACATGGTGCACTTTTGGCAGCAAAGAATAAAAAAACATTTGTAGCTGCATAATATGATTTACCAGCCCTAGGGCTCCAGGGTCTACACTTCCATAAATATAAGTGACAAATTATCAATAAATCATTCCCTGGTCTACCATATTGCATAATGTTTATTGAAACCCAGTTCTAATAAATATAAAAGTCACCTTTTTTATCCAAAGCATGAGAAACAAAAATGACAGCGATTACAAACAGAAATGAAAAATGAGAAATAAGCCCCTTCACAAGCAAGAAACCCTTTATTCCCTAGCATCCTTAGAGCCTCAGCTTTGTTGGCCTCTAAAATCTGCCTTGGAGCAGATACAGCCTTCAAATGGTGATTTTACTCTTTGATTATGATGAACATTGTTTTTCTGGTGTTGTTTGTTATGGATATATTATTCTCACATCTGGTTCCCAATCTCTGAAGAAATCAGTCAAGTGCACTTGCAGGACATTGATCAGAAGCATAATTATAATTGGTAAAGTTCTCCCAACAGGGCCTATTGTAGATGAGCTCAGCAGACAGAGGCCTGTGCTCTGGAATTGAGTTTGGTTGGTTCATTGTAAGAAGTTATTTGAAAAATGAAACAAAGGGAATAGCAAAATATTAATTATTTTCATTCTTCATCTCTGTAAATTGAAAACTACAGCTCTCAAGGGTTATACTTCTTTTTTAACTTTAGAGTTATCTCACCTGTTGCAGGTGCTGATTACAACATGGGATTGTCTTATCCCACCATTTTCAAGCAGATCAGCATCTGGAAGTAATTTATGCAGAGTAGTCATTAGATTTCTGTAACACTTTAAAAAGTCAACTTAAATCTTAACTGGAATTCTCTGTCCTTTTGTATTCTGTAAGCCAAACATCAGACACCCAGGTTAAGCTTAACTAATATCTCCTCCTCAGAAAGATTCCATTTTCCACTAATCTTCTGGGGTTTTTTTTTTTTTCCACATGAAATCACAGCTTTGTGTCATGAAAGAAAAAAGACCATAAAAAAGAAATGCTCTAAAATATTTTATTCCCCTTATTTAAATTTCTCTTAGGTATATTCTGCCTAGTAGGATGTAAGACAAACATGATGAACATATAATCCACATGTTCAGAGACATTTTTTTGCTGCTGTAAAGAAGCATGCCCACTTGGGAAAAGATGTTTTTTCTCTTGTAACTTCAGTGGAAGTTTTGTTTGCTGAGCCCTGTAGGACTAGAGCCAGTAGTTTCCTTTCCAGATTAGACAGTATTTGTGGTGCAGGCTTTCCTCTGCTGCATGATTTTTATCGGTGCCCTTCCATGTCATGTTTTGAAGAAAGGACAGGCCCGTGCAGCGGTGTGGCTGTTAGTGGTGTATGACAGGGTGAATATCTCTTTTTCAGAAGTTCTTACAGAGTTTTGGAGGAAATGGTTCATTTCTGATACTTTTAAAGTCCTGTCTTGCTGACCCACTGGAATAACCCTGACGAGTTCATTTGCTCTGTGGCAGTACAGAAGTGTTCAAGCATGAGAACCTAAAAAATAAATTGAAAAGAAGAAGCACTCTTGACCCTTGCAAAACATTAAACAAAACTCCTCTGTTTTAGAAATGGTTCCTCCTCTGGCACTAAATCAGAGTGATACATACCAAGCTGGCAGCATTCTGCAATGTTTATAGCCAGTGTGGCTCCTTGTTGCCCTGGCAATCCACAGCTGCCAGGACAGCAAAACCAATCTATACTTCTCATCCATGGCATCTAATGAGTCCAGCCACACTCTTCTCCCTACTTCATCCATCCACCTCAGTGCCAGCATGTCCTCAAGCTCTGCTGGGGGGAGAAGAAGGGATTCAGGCACTTAGCCTACTGCAGCAGGAGCAGCCCAGATCCATAGGAAGGAAGCAGCTGCAGAGCAGTCATGAGTTAGAGACTTAATGCCGGCTCAACATCTCACATTCAGTGATGAGTGAGGAAGTGGAAGGAACTGAGACCACTGAGCTGACAAACTATTTCCATTCACTGAAACAGGATGTAAAGAGAAGCCTCAGAAATCTGGACTTTTAAAGAAAGTCAAAATATAAATTGATGTGTATATCCTGACGTAAAGAATGACATCTGTGAGAGAGTTTGAACAATTTGCATGAGAGTATCAGACTAACAGATGATTTTCATAGATCTGAGTGCCAGAGTTATTGCTCAACATTCATATCTCTCTGATTTCATATGATATACCCTAATGAGGTCATAGCCTGGAACTAAGTGTAAAAAAAAGGAATTACACTTCAGATTGATCATAATTCCAAATGAATCTGGCCAAAAGCTAGTATTTCCATAGGGAAAAGTAGATTTGTCTCATCTGTAATAAGAATATTGCAATAGCTTGACATAGGTATTCTGCTTTTTTCTTTCAAAGAAAGCCCGAAAACATTGTTGAAAAGCTAAAAGAAGGGAAAGAAAATAGCAATTAATCTACCTACAAGATGGCCATCTTTCTACAAGTGAAAGAACCCATAAAACACCTGGAATTTGGGATTTTTTCAGGTGATTAAATGACTGTAATAAATATGAAAAGTGTTTATTTTCTTTCATGGATACCTCAGTTACATTTCCTGAATTTTTTCTTTTTTTGTTATAAGCAAAATTGAGTGATGCACATGGAAGGTTTTTATTGCAAAGGTAAAATTAAAGCTCACACAAAACTCCAAAAGTCTTTGCATTCTTAATTATGAATTGCAGAAAACTAATGCCTAATAAAGATCTGAGCTGACTTGTGTATTATTTATATTATCATTCACCTGCAGTATTTTTTTTTTTTTTTGGTTTTTTAACGGATTGCACAACATTTAGTCCAGAGAATTTTTGGTTTACTGTAGCAGTGGCATTATCTCATGCTTTCATACAATGATCTCACAGCTATTACAGAAGTCACCATAGAAAAGTCACTCAGTTGATTCTAATATGGTGCACCCTTTCTGATAAGCCATGTGTTAGTTTTAATTAGCTACATGTTGACACTGATAGCTGAATTGTTAATTTCAGAACCAAAATGCAAAAGCCATCAAAAGAGATACGTAAAAACACCATAACAAATAATTCATCCTCGTCTAAAGCCACTTAAAACTTTCAGAAGGATTTTCAGTCTTGCTGCCCGATTGCTGGCTTACAGCCCACAAAACCATACTGGGCTTGTTCCTGGTGCTCAGTAATTCATCAAGGGGCTACGTGCACTCGTTACATTTCTAACAATTACTTTCCCTGATTGTGCACTAAGATCTCTTTCTCCATGCGGAGCTAATGCCAGGGTATTGTTTATCATTCAGCTGATCATATTGATATGACACATCTATTTTAATACTGTCTGCGTGTGTATTGATAGCAAGTGCTAGCCCGCCAAGAAACAATTAGGGACCCTATAGTGTAAGCACCCCAGTCCCATTAACCTCAGTGGATGACATTTGTGTCAGAATAGAAGGAGAGACTTTGGCCCTGAACTTATCAGACAGCTGGAGTGCATTTTTGTCTTTTTTCCACAGTGTCAGTAGACATAACATAGGTTTTGCATGGGTTTGCATAAATCCAGTTAGAAATGAGCACATTACTCCCTACACATAATTTTTTTCGCACATTTTTGGCTACAGAACTACCTTGCAAAAGCAGTGTTGAACTGATACAAGCCAAAAAAGGGTTTAAGATTTAGCAGTACTCCAGACAGGTCTGTATGCACAGGTAGGCTCAGTTTGCACACCAGGTTGCCCAGACATGGCTCCCAGGAGAGCAAGAAGCTCTAGATTTGCCCACAGAGCTTGCAGGCTCATCCACCATTCATGAACATCACTAATAAACTTTCATGAGGGGAAGGATTACTTACTAATACAAGAAGGAAATTATACCCAGCTCAAACTGGTGTAGGGACAGTAGAATATATCTATCCCTGTGATAAGCCACATGAAAGCCAGTCACAGTACTGAATAATTAATAATTAATGGATGCAAACTGCCCTTGAATGTACCATAATCTTGTGTTTGAAAGTGTAAAAACAATTTTAAGAGCTCAACTTCAACTATTAATGGGAAATTCTTCTCTTTGTCGCATTTTGTAGGACTGCAGGTGGTAAAAGTGAAAGTTTGTAGGACTGGCTGTTGAGGTTTTTCACTTCCCCTGGTGGCACTGCACTCTGTGAGAGGGAGAGAAAGGGACTGGGAACAAAGCTCGCAGGATGGAGCACCTATTGACAGGCAGTGGAAAAACTCTAGCAGCTTCACTTTTTTTGCTGGATCTTTCTTTTCAGATTAAATTGTTTTCTGTATCCATGTGCAGAATTATTATTGGCCTCTCATCTCCAAGACCTAATATATCATTGTATACATTTGGTCTCAATAATAGTTGGTGAATATTTTTTCTCTTAACATGTTCTTTATAAATTAGCACAATTTTCCATTGTCATTATTTAGTTATCTGTCTCCTTAAGAACATTAATCATTAGCATACTAGTATTCTATGCTTTTCCAGAGAAGTAAATGGAGGCATATAAATTATTATTTTATTTTCAAGAATTACTGGGGAGTTGCATTTATGTTAAAAAACATGTTTTTAATCAAATATCCCTTGAAAATAGAGATTCCATACATGAGGGAAATATGTCAGAAAACTCACAAGCTCTATGTTAATTCCCAAGATACTTAACTCAATTTTTCTAGTGTTCACATAGCAACATTTTCAAGAAAACAAGATGCCTTTCAGATCACTTTATTCCTTACTTCTTAATGATTTTAAGAATTTATCTACTTAAACATTTTTGTTATATTCATAATACAATATTTCCCTCCTGTTTTTCCTGTTGTAGCCTCTGCATTGAACACAGCCAGTGAGAGAACAAAACACATGTTCTTTTTTAAGAAAAACAAAAATGTCCTGGAACTCCTGTTCAAACTGCTCCAGATACCTGGGTTTATACTGCTGTATGTCAACATTTCAGGGGCACTACTGAGATAATGATTATCCTGCAGTAATTCTTTTTTCCCAGAGTTCTTGAAAATAGAGGACTCACACCAATTACTGAATTGTTGCACCTTGAAGAACTGAACCATATCACGGAAATTAAATGTGGATATTTACTTAACCTCTGGAAAATACAAGGTAACCCTATGCCTACTGGTCCCACTAAAATGTCTACTGTTCTTCTAAAATAATTCCATGTCACCTGTTAACTGTCACACTTGTACTTGGCCATCTTTCTGACCATTTTAGCAGTGGAAGGATCAATACGGAGCCCTGAGGGAGAATATTTCTAGCATTCCTCACAGGAGAAAAAATGACCACTTATTCCTTCCCTTTGTTTCTTATCATTTAAGCAGTTGTCACTCAGCTGTCACTATATGACAAGTCCTTCCCTTTTACTCTGTAAGGGTACAGCAGGAGTGAAAACCCAGCTACACTGTAAAAGCTGGATTAACCCTCATTCACATGGTAAATCGTTCTTTCAAAGAACATTTTTGCTCTTGCCAATCATATCTACACCTGCAAAACTTACTAACTCTTCCCCAAAGCATCATACCCGAGTATCATATTCCTATATGCTCTCCATCAGTTTAGGTAGGCTTACATAAAGACACCTAGAAACAAAATTCTGTTTGGTATCTGATGGGATAGCAAAGATTTGTGTCATATTCTCTTAGTATCTGCTCTAGTTCTGGCCAGGACAGAGGTAATTTCTTTACAGAAGCCAAGTGCAGTGGCATACACCTCTATTCCCAGCAGACAGGGAGGCTGAGCCCACCAGATCCCTTGCTCCCAGGGGTTCTGGGCTGCAGTGGCTGTGCCCAGTGGGTGGGACCAAAACACAGCTGCTTTTGATACCTTCTTATGCCATTGTCAGGGGCTGGGGGAAAGGGACTCTCTCACTTCATCTAAGAAAGTTGTTCTTTTTTCCAGTCAGGAGAAAACATGGTGTGGTGGGGTAGAGCCAATCAGTATTTGTCCCGGGCTTTCCTTACACATAATTTCTTTGTCTTAAACTTTTTGTTACTGATATTTTTGCTGTTACTGTTTTCTTATCTCACTGTTGTTTTCAGTAAATTTCACTTATCTCTACCCATAATTTTTTGCCTTTTTGTCCCCTCAATTCTCAACTCCATCTTCAGAGCAGGAAAGGGGCAAGGGTGGAGAGAGTGAGCAGCATCTGGTTTTGAGTGATTCCCCTCAGGAAGAGAGGCCAGCACTAAACAGGGGAGTGCCATTCCTAAACCACAACAGTTTTGAAGGAAACTTAAGCAATAATTAACACTTCTCAATTACCACCATAGCATTTTCCTGTCTTTGACACTCCTGGAAATACCATTATGGTACTGAAAAAATATTCTTCCTTAATTTACCGCTACAGAACAGACCTCTTCAACTCATTTTTCAGCTGGAGATAGTTCTTCAGACTCTTCTTCAGCAAAGCACAGTTTGTGTGTACAGTCTCTTCTGTAATGAATGCCCGTGCAAGGAATCCACTTTGCTTCTCACAGTGATCAGGATTTTCCTAGACAGGTGCTTTTATATCAAGGTCATCCAACATTCTCAGATTGTTTTTGAAAGGCTTTTTTCTTTGAATTTGCTGGGGGGAGTTTTTTATTACTAGAATTTTTCTTTCAGCCAGTTTCTTAACAATTTTTTGGCCTGTCTAAATGTGGTTTTACACTTAAGACTCTGGTTTTACTATTAAGAGATTAAGGGACAATATTTGCACATGAAGTTTTTGAAACTATATATTCTGTATTAGAAGGGTGGATTTGTGTTTCATTTATGCATGAATTAATGGCATTAAAAACTGTGTTAAAGTAAGAATTTTTGCTTGTCTAGCACGTCTCTCTACAGTGTTGGACATTATAGAAGCATAAGTCTTTTTCTGCCTCATTCAAAAAAGGCTAAAGGCACTTGAGTTACAATTCTCAGAACTCCCTTAGCCTTGAGGTTTAGGCATCTGGAATACAGCCACTCTGCTTCTGGAATAAAGCTGCTAAGGATGTAAATTTTGTGTCTGTTCTCGGCTTTCCCTGCTTGCTGTGCTTTGAGAAGCTGCACATAAATTCAACCTGTATATTGATGTCCATTTTCTTTTATTCCCCCAGACACAGGTGAATACCTTGAAGTGGACCCTGAATTCTGCTTCAAAAATCTTTAAAACATGAATATGTAGGTCCTTTTGTCTTTTACTAAGTCACTTAATGCTGTTACATTTTCTCTAAAATACAAAAAAAACTTCATGACTAGACTTTTGCTATTATTGTTCTGGTAAAATAGGCTTGTTTTTTTTCCTAGATGATTTTACATATTTTAAAAATAAAGTTTGAGGTATAAAAATATTTATTTATGTTTTGTTTAATTATATAAAGAATCAAAATATTACAGGCAACAGAAGCCCATCGTAACTTGAATTTAAATTTAACCTTTGCCTCTGTCCTTTCTGTACACTCTTATCCTTTAAATTTCATTTTTTTAAGTCTTTGTCTTTTAGTCACCAACAAGTGTCTTCATCTTTTTTCTTGATTTTAATTTACTCAAACTAAATTTGTTTCTAAATACATTTTGTTTTCAGATGAGGTTTTTTTTGGGGGGGTAGTTATGTAATGTCTTTCGTAAGAGGAGTTTTACATTAAAAAATAGCTTCTAATTTATTGCTTGTACAAGGACTTGCAAATACTTAAGAAGAGGTGGACAGAATCAGCTACTTGCATAGATGTTTTCAGCTTTGATTGGTGGCAGTGGCTGTTGAGGGAAGAACAGATCAGAAATTTAGGCTATTTGAAAACAAAGAGGAGGTGTTCATTTGCATGAATAGGGAGTTTGTGCTGCACAAAAAAACAATGCAAAGTCCTAAATTTTCAACAGCACTGTGCCAAAATTCAGCTTTAATTATAAACATTAACTTGGACATAGAACTTCAGTGTTGGCTCTATTTTGCATTTTAATCCCCTTACTACCACTGGCGACATCAAGACCAGTCCACTTCAGTTTTCCAATCAAACGAAATGGTGGTAATAATATTTAATAATGTCCAGATATTAAGTGGATTAAACACATTTGCTGAGCTCTTCTGAGCTGCAGCATGCTGCAAAAAGAATGGTTTTGCAACAAATACAAAGTCTGCTCTAAGATTCAGCCAGAGCTGAGCTTCTTTAGGCAATCCTCAAACTGAGCAGCCAGATACAGAAGATGTTTCTGACCTCTGTCAGCATCTGCCACAGCACTGCACAGCAACAGCTCAATAGCAGCCACTTTACCAGGAGACCTTTGGAATAAGATTGCCTTTCATCTTAATTTAGTTACTTTCTTGAAAATTCTCATAGGCGAATCACCGTCCTTCAGTCCTAGTGTCTACAGGTGAATGCCAGAACGCCCCAGTTTGCGAGATGTTGTACTCTTGCAAGATCCAATAATTTTATCATTTATCTCATTGTACTTGTTTATTTTAAGGCACCAACTCCTGCAATTACATGGAAAGAGCAAATCTCAGGGGGTTTTTTCCATCTCTGGGAGCAAACCCAACAATAACAAGGATTTGGGTTTTTTCTCCCACACTGAAAACCTTAAAATGCAATGCTTAATATTTCCAAATGCAGAAGAATCACAGCGCTTCCTACTTCTAAAATGTGGTGCTTTTTAAAACTTGCAGTAAAGAAGGTGAGGAGAGAGCCTGAATCACAAGTCTTCATTACCTGGAGTTAGCAGCATGATGTAGTGCTTCAACATTTTTCACTGAAATTCATTGTAAACACTATCAATTTTCACTGACCCAAGACTGTGGTCAGAGAGAGGCATTTTCCTTTGCACCTGCCATGGCAGAAGACAGCCCAAGTAAAACTACTCCACTGATGTCTGATCTGCTGAAACCACAAGTCTAACTTGATTTTGGCCTGAACCAAAGGAATTGCTCACTTCCATTGCTTTCTCTCCCATGTATGTTTAATCTTTTTTATCTAATGCTAACTTGCTTTTTTTTCCTCCAGGTTGAGAGTTTGCTTCCCTTGCCATATTTGTTTAACCTCTCTGGTCCATTGTATTTTCTCTGGCTCTACTTTTGGCAAGAGGTTTCAGTCCAACATCATCAAATCTAGTTAGTATGATCTTTACTCCATTTTCCAAAACACTAAGATGTTAATTAAAAACAACTCTTACACTGATCCTTCCAATGGCTTGGACAGTTAGATATTTTGCCATTTAATGCTATCCTGTTTTCTAATCTCTCTGGCCCCATTTACAGAAAGGTTTGATTATGTTTTCAAATTATGGGCCATGAGACTTTATTGAGTACTTGAGCTAAGATAATGTATGTTAAGCTATTTAATTCCATTTTATCATTGGTTTTGAAATTCTCCCAAAGAGCATAAAGATGTATTGGCAGCATTTATTTTTATTCACCCAGTATTGTGTACTCCATACAGGTTTAGGAATAATTAATTTAATTTTTCTTTCTTTTCCCATTCATAAGCTAAAATATTTTTTGAAAAGTATTAATGATCTTCATATCACACTAAGATGAGTATTTTAACCTCAACCTAAAAATACTGAGGATGAAATATTCAGTGAATTTTCCAAGGGTAGAGGCCAAGACTGTGATGCAAAGGATAGCAGGACTCAGTGGCCATATCACTCATAATGTAATACAATAGTACTCTAAGGGACAAATTCACTATTTTGCCCTTGGCTTTTTTTAATTTTTTAATTGTTTTATTATTTAACTTGGAGTTGAGATTTGATTGCCAGGTTTTTGCAGCTAGAATTAGCTGGTTTTTTTAAGATACATGAATGTCACTGAGAACACATTACTTATGGATTTGGTTCATGTGAACCAAAACAAAACTTGTGAAGAATGAATGCCAGTTTTGTTCTCACCATTGTACTGAAAAACTCTGAGTGTCCAGCTGTCAGATCACAAGTCCAAAACAAAGTATTTCTGAGATTTATACACCTACAAAAATGGCATTTTGTGCCTGCACATTGGGTTCAGTCAATATTGCAAGGACTCAGCAGGGCTGTGACAATGTAATGGGTTCCCTTTCAGGAACAGCCTCTAAAAGGTTCTGTGGGATTGATCTACCAGTGAATCTATTGGATGCAATCTACAGAGTGTGGAAAAAGTTGGAAGAGGAGGAAGGAGAGACAGGTGCCTGTCTCATGGGGAGTGTGGCCCAAGCACAGGGAGAAGAATGAGATTTAAAGCTTAGGAAAATTATTTTGCAGAGAATGCGCAGCAGGAGAAACACCTAAGTTTTAACTTGTGGATCCCTCCTTACCTTAGGACAGATTGCCACAAGGGACTTAAAAAACAAGAGGAATGGAGAAATAAAAAAAATAAAAGTGCTCAATATTATCCTCACTGAATTTGCATTAAATAGGTCT
The DNA here is from genome assembly GCA_013399225.1 of Rhipidura dahli. Taxonomy (NCBI): domain Eukaryota; kingdom Metazoa; phylum Chordata; class Aves; order Passeriformes; family Rhipiduridae; genus Rhipidura; species Rhipidura dahli. The sequence goes on from VXAC01004913.1 coordinate 483,455, forward strand.
GTTCTTCACAGCTGTTTTCTTTCATCTTCCTTTCTGATGGGCTGTGATGTGAAGTGAGCACCTCCTTCCTGACAGTGCTTCCGCTTGGGCTTGCTTTTTTATCCCTCATACGGTTGTTCTCATGGCAACAGCTGTGCTAAGAGGCTGTTGATACCATGCAGTCATTAAAATCTGCACCAGGATTGCATCAGTTCTTGGCACTACTGGCAGCAGGGGTGGGCAGGGTGTTTCTTTCACTTCAATTTCTACTGTTAGCACCAGAGCTGGAATACCATAGGGGAAAACTGCATGTCTGTCTTGTAAGTGAAAGAAGTGTTTTGCAGAAAAAAAAAGCTTCACTAGCATTAGTAGGGATTTTGTCTTTCTATTTTTTAATTCCGTTTATTAAATTATTTGGAGCTTTTACAACTTTCAAAGATGGGAAATGTACTTCTTTAAGTCACTTTAAAACTCTCCAGTGGACCATTGCATGATATACATTAGAAGCTAAGACAGAGCTCTGATTTTTATATGGCTAAATTTACCACAGTATGTGCTCAGCCTACTTGGATACTGGGCAAAATCCAAGCAATGTGGTTTCTTAACAGCAATGAGATTTTTTTAAGGGAAAAGGGCAAAATAGGAAAAGATGACAAGGGTTTTCCTAAAGAAGTAGAAACCTGAGGCAGTAATACTGCTCCTATTTCTTACCCCGGGTGGTCTTAAATAGATATCTGTATTTGAGTGTGGTAGTGGGCGAGCAGTGCAAATGACCTGCCTGCTCCAGCAAGGCAGGGAGCAAGGAGCTCACCTTCCCAGTTCTCACCAACGTTGCCCCTGGGCTTGCCAGAGTTGGACCAGACACAAGCCCAGTTAATAGAACTGGCTTCGGTAGGTCACATACCTGTTGTGAGTGAGGAATAAATTTAACATCAGGGACTGCTCTGATCTACTGCATGAAAGAAACATCTCCCTCTCTTTGCTGTATATTTAAAGGCATGGAAAATTTCATTTGCAAGTAATTGTCTAGGACTTAACAAGCTGGATGACATTAAATGGGCTTTTAATTATTAAGGAAAAAAGTACTCAAAATGCATTAAAATTTGTTCAAAAGAACAGGCAAAGTTCAATACATTTCAAAGTGACTGCATGAATCCATGATTCCCTTATATTCAGTACATTTCTTGTGTTGGGACCCTGAAAACCATCTATTTGTCTTCTGAAAGAAAAGGCACCATGAACAAGGAGCCTGGACTAGGAAAAACTATGGTATTTTTCATATGAGGCTAAAAAGGTGACTTCTAAGCATGGTAGTCTAAATCAAAAGATTACATGTTTAAAAATTCCAAAGTTGAAGTGGGTAAGTAATTTGCACATCAGCTTTAATGCTTGTCCTTGACTATCTCCAGATATGCAGTATCTTCATTTCAGTCAAGAGGTCTGTCTATCAGTAAGACCTCCAAGAGCTGATTAGGAAAAATAACCTGACAGTAAGTACTTTGGAATATGCTGACAAGTGAAGAAAAAGCCCCTTGTTCACCTATGGTAAAACTGACAGTAGTGTAGATAGCCCTCACAATGCTCATTTTTGGCATTTATTTTCTGTCAAATGCCAATATTTTGCTATGATTTTACTTGAAATGCGGCAACAGTGACTGAAACAAGAATGAGATTCTCAGAGTAGAGAGCCTTGAATTTATACTGATGGCTCCTATGCTGCTACCATGTCTTTATCTTCTAAAGTCATGTCTTTTTTTCTCTGATCCCACTTGCCAGCATGTACATGCCTACATTTATCTTCGTAGTATGGCAGCAGAATGGAACATTTCAAAATGTGCACTTTTTTACTAGTGGACTTAGCTAGTGGTTGTTCAACTTCCAGTAAAATCAGTGTGCTCTCTTGCTGTATTTCAAGGCTTGATGTAGCCATAAACCTGAATATAAATAAGCTTACCATTTAGACTCTTTGTCAGTTCTTGTTTTCTGTACACATGTGTGGGTTTAAATAAAAGATGCTATATGGTAAAAAAGATCTTGCATACTCATAGAAAGTGACTATCTCAAGATATAGACCTCTTTAGGAAATCATTTTATGTGGAATAATTAGGATAGATTAGTAACAAATGCTTTCATCTTCGTTTTTTGCCTATGTTGCATTTTAAAATAATTAAGAATCCAGATTGTTTCTGTTTTTCACTTCCATTTACTGGCACCCAGCAAAGAGGCCTACACTTTGATTTTAATCATGGCCAGACAGTGTAAGACCTTGGTCTTAAAGGCAAGTGGAGCAACAAGCTGAAACCCTGCTGTGTAATTTCAAAGCAATGTACTTCATGCTGCTAACCCTACAGTATGATTTCTGTTCTGCCAATGGCTCCAATAGCGGACAACTTCCAATTTGCACCTCTTGCATAAATCCACATTATGCCAATAGGTTTAGAAGAAAACCACAAGCTGCCCAGTTCAGCAGTCAGAGGTCTGTTAACAGATCTTTAACTATGATCTATTGTGTAGGAAAGTCTGAAATTATGGATGCAGAGTTTCACTTTATAGAGCTCTCACTTGGCTATGCAGGTTTTCTTGAGATAATTATAAGTGTTTATTTTGGCTTTTAACAAGTTTAATCACATTATTTAGCGTGTTCTGATTTTGTCACTGAGGCAACCATTACTCTTGCACACAAGTTTTGCTTAATTGGCAGCAAGACGAGAAAATGTAGTTTAAAGCAACTAATTGCACTAGGCCTCACAGATGCTGAGATGTAGCTCTTTTAATTAAAATTTTTTACAAGATAGTTTACAAATGTAAAAACACTGTCTCTTGTAGGTACCTAATACAGCATCCTGCTTTCAGTTTTACTCCCATTTTAAGTGATTAAGTATTCTGGAATTTCAACTAAAGGACGACTGAAAAAATATTTCAAAGCACAGAAAACAGAGATTGGAAGTAAAAAAACAGAGTTCAGTTAGGCCCTTCATTTAGTTATCCAAATTCCAATTTATAAATAACCTTTGCTGACTGTAGAGAGTAATTCAGTCTGCTAATTTCAGGCCACCATTTAAGTATCATGCTGTGCCAAATTGCACTTGATGGTTTTATAATGGCATGACCACAATATGCTAAAATGAGATCTATAAAGGTATCCTCTCATGGGAATTTCAACCCAGATCTCCAGTGGTAAAAATGACATTCATATTTAGCAGATCTTTCCACTGCATCACAGGTATCTGTTACTACCCCTTGTTACACAAAAGATACATTTTGCATTGCAGTTTAAAGTGTTTACAGGTCCTAATTTAAATGGGCTTTTAATTTTTAATGCTTGTATTTATTTTTTTCAAAAGTCAGATCCTATGCTTTTTGAGATACTTCACCTTGCTTTTAATCTCTGAAGTATGGGACTGCAACTCTATCAAAAGTCACTGAACAAGTAGCACTCAATGAATAATTCTTTCCCCAAAGGGAGTGTTATTTCTCGATCTTTGGCATGAAATAATGCAGGTAAATGGCACAAAGGTAAATGCTTGCATCAGGATATCATCTCACAAAAGATTTCCCTGGTCACAGTGGCATTTTCCAGTAAGCAGGACATCTTCACCCCTCCTCCAGTGACCCAACGATGCTGAATGCCTTTTGGAAGGTTAAGCTCTGTACACAGAGGTCATGGGACTGGGCTGAGGACAGAGGGTCTGTTTATTTTCTTCATGTGTTGAACTGTGTTGTTCTCTGGGTGCGAACGTAGCTTTCTAGCCTTCAGAAACAATCCCAGGGAAAAGACCTTGCTGACTAAGACTGGGTTTGTTGCTGAGCCACTCCAAAATTTCACATCTTTCCAGATGATGCATAGCAGCCAAAGAGAATACTCATTTAAACACTGAATTGTGTTTTAAACTCTAGAAATCAGAAGCAAAGCCTTTACTGAAGTAATGGTGCAATTACTCAGACACTTTTTCAAACATATCTTGGGGAAAAAAAACACTCACAATGCATCCCTCTAGTGTCAGCAAGCATCACAGTACTGTAAAGACTTTGCTATAATGCCCTGAATTATACCATGCAAAACAAAGCACTGGGAATGTTTTAAACTTCCTGGATTATGTCACAACTCCAGCATATTGGAACAGTCATACTATGCCTAACTGCTTGGAAGGTGGATTGCGTTTGTAAAAATTGTAGCTATGTCTTTATTTCTGATTTAACTATTTCTGTGTGCGTGTAGGTTAAAACTATCAGCAGGTTTTGAGTAGCAGACATTATAAGAAAGTATCTTCACTTTCAGGAGTAGGAGATGAAGTATCCATATCAAATAGATACTCTTACTCAGTTTCTTCCTTAGGCAGTTTTGAGGAACTTGGAATGTCCTATTTTATCTCCTTACAGTGCCAAGATAAATCCAGTGTATAATTTCATCATCTTTTTTTTTTTTTTTTTTAGTATCTTCCTGTAAACCAGGGGGTTCTGGACAAACAGTGAGTGTCTGCGCTGGGTTAGTGCACCAGGTTGGTGTGCAACTTATTTCTTTTGCAAGAAGCTCAAAAGTTATCCCACGTCATATCCATTCATTTCAGCAGTGATTTAGCTTAAGATTATTTTTGCTTACTTCCCTAGGGAGAAATCTTCACATGTGTGTGACAACAGATAGAACACACTGTGCCTGAGATTAGAGCGAGTAACTCCTGGTTTCAGGTCAGAAAATGTCTTCAGGAAGAGTGTACATCTTCTCCTACAAGTCTGACAGTGTAATATGTCTATCTTTTTTAGTAGTCATAATATTTACAATGTATTATTAATAATGAATTTCATAGTAATTCTGTTGCTGACCAGACAGTGAACTTAAATAACTCATCAAATGCATATTTTGATAGTTGCTGGACAATGAGACATGTAATGGCCAGCTCCATAGTATTTTGTCAGATTTTTTAATGCTTGACATTGGATTGTACTGTGTGTATTTCATTGTGGAGCTAGTCGGGCTTTTCATTAGTTTACGGCACTAAAGGGTCTATTTTTTGAATGCTACTTAAGGTATGTCATTAAGAAACAGATTTAATAAAGCAAAGACATTTGGGATTAATTTAAAAGCTAATTATAAATATAATATTTCATGACAAGAGATCACACTGGTGTGAAACTTAATATAATACCTTTGTATTAAGCACCCTTAAAAAAATACCAACTTTATTTTGATTTTACTTTTCTAAGACACACATTTAAAAATCCATTGTGGAACAAGTGAAGGAATTTCATTGTAAAACATCAAACCACTTTTGCCACCTATATTTCACCTGAATTGCCTAAAATTTTTTTGTGTCTTACAAAGCTAATGATAATGTTAACCTGTTCTCTGGTAAGTATCAATATCAAGACTAACATCAGGTTGATGTTCTTCTTTTAGAAATTGCTAAAAAAGTCACATAAACTATGCAGGCATTTCTAGCAGCAGACATTTTCCCATAAGGACTTGAAAGATCATAGTCATTTTAATGATGATGCCAATTTTTAGATAAGATGTCAGACCAGTGTCCAGAGTTCATTTATTTGGGGCTGCCTGAACATTTAGCACTTTTGTCAGAGGAAGAGAGTTCAATGCACCGACCCTGCCAAGTCCAGGAAATCTCATTTGAAAATTTCAGTTGCTTGTTCTTGTTAGGAAATGTTTTCTTTAAGAGTAAATTGTTTTTCAAGAATGACTGAAGCAATTATTTTTTTATAGCTCACATATCATTGGAATTCTTCATGTAATTGTTAGAGTCCTTTGGAACAGAACTGTAACTTAAAATAAGTAAAAAGTGCTCAGCTCATTTCATTTCTCTATTGGTACCTTTGAATGTGCAAATTATATTTTGGTCCAAAGAAATAAATTTTAAAATTCCATCGTCATTAACCCATAGCAGTAAACAAAGTTTTATGTATTTTGAAAAACATTTGTATGCCCATGAGCCTTATATGGCATTCAGCAATGGGGTGCAGGTAGCCCATCACCAAAATATTTATGTTATATCCTAATGACCCCTTGTAACACACCTGGTAGCAAGGACTTCAAGAAATGGATATGGATGTGAATTATGCACGTTAAACTGACAAAAAGTGAGACATCTGCCATGTCAGGAGCAGGCCATGTGTCAGAATATTCACCATCTCTCTTCCATACAGCTAGCAACAGTCAGGCATTTTTAAGATCTATACAGGTTTGGCAGTGTAGAAGTGCTTTACCTGAACGAGGAGAAATATCATGGTTTATGAAGCCTTTGGGAAGACATTTGAATACCATGAACACAAGTGGTTTTTCTGGTCTACCAGTCTGTTTCAAAGAGAAGGAACAGAAAACCTGTGCTGCCATTTCTACAAGTCCTGTGAGGTCCTACAGACTTTGGGTGAGTGAAATTTAATGCAGAACTGAATTTTAAAAAGAAATGGGGATTTTTTTCCAGCATAATAAACTATTTTAATTTAAATGAAATCTACCCAAAAACTGTGTGTTAAATTTTGACTTTACAAGTAGGAATGTTTCTAATGGCATTCTGGATTTCCTTTTGAAAAGCTTCCACTTTGCAGAAGGTGTTTTACTTACATCCAATTATTCTAAAAACAGAACAAAATTCTGACAAGCAGAACCAACCAAGTTTTAGGTTAAAAGGAGGTTATATCTGTTACAGATACATCTCATGCTATAGCTTCTTCCAACATCATTCTTCATTTGTTTTTTTTTGTTTAATTATTTCTTATTTCTGGACTTAGAAAGCAACCATTCAATATGCAATTCCATAAGGAAAGGTATCCATGACGCGTGTGACTAATGCTCAAAGAGCAAACCTGACCATGACCTGCTGAGCACTAAAAGCACAGATGGTGATGCCAGGGTCCAGCAGTGGCTGAAGGGCTGTGGGGGATGTACAGGATGCAACTGGGCCAGTTAATGCTTGGGCAGCCAGGGGGAAAAGTGGCCACAGTGCAACCCAACTGCAAAACTCCCTGCAACTATGAGACTAAGACCTGGGCTGAACAGCAGTGCTGAAATGTCCAAAATATGCAGAGAGCATTCTTTCTTGGACTATGCCAATCTGGAGTTAGCAGAAGAAATAAGAGAGATAGTGTGAAACAATAAAAATTAACCTGCTGGGAATAAAAAAAATATTAAAAAAAAATAGACAATAATGTGCTTTTCCACTGACGAAATTATTTAGACTGACTTTTTTGGAATGCAAATATTTATCCTTTTGGTTATGCATTTTTAGACTTGATAGGAAATAAGTAGTTTGAAAACAGCAGGAAAAGCTTCACTTAACAATTTTTGACACACCTGTTGTAAAGAGTAAGAAATGAGAAAACACTGCAATTCACTAAAAGATATCACAACCTACTCCTGCTTTCCAACCCCTCATATTTCTAATCACTCTGCTATATAAAAAAATGTGGAAAGTCTAAAAAAAAATTTAAATCCTCAATTTTCTATTTCAAATACCTGATGTAAGAATGGTGAGGATTTGGTGCATAAAAAACCAAGATCCTTCAGATGACGTAAAGCATAGTTTATCTCCAGCATTAGCACCAGCTGGAGTAGAGCCAACATTTGCTTAATTTAACTACTTAAAATGTTCTAGTCAGAAGTGTTCGAGAGTTTTTTGTTGGATGAGCTGCTTCTATTCACATTATTTGGGAGAGTTCTGCACCAAAGTTGCAGAAGTTTAATAGCTTATTCTAAATTATGGATGACAGCAATAACATTTCAACCAGTAGCAAGCAAGCAAGCACACAAAATAAAAAAAACAGGATTACAAGTAATCTCTAGATTATGACTACAAACTAAACATGGGAAAATTTGGGGTGACTGGTTAATTATGATCAATGTATAACTTTCTCTTAGTGAATTCATTTTTCCACAAAAGCTCAGGATGTGTGAAACATGCCACTAAGGGCACCCTGACCCATTTAAGTTCTGCTATTAACCTAATAAGGATCTTGTCCTGGGCAGCTGATGATTGCATAGTATAATTATAGAAACAAGGATAATTGCAATAGGCATAGGCACTGGGGAATCTGCTATTCACCAATAAGGGCCTGAGTGTGATGATCCTGCTGAGTTCAGCTCTTAATTGATTTCAAAAAGGGTTAAAACTGAACAGCAACTTTTAGGATAAACCTTTCAACAAGCAGAAATTTGGACAGGTTAGGTGATCCAATACATTTGACAATCAAATAATTTTGCTTCCACGTATTCCTTTATGTTCTGTTTTTTCAACTTGGCTTCTACTCCAAGTAAGGAATATGTTATGATTCGAACAGGCACATAAAATACAAAAAGTCTCAATGTTATGATTGGAACAAAATGTTGTATGAACAAATATGTATGAATAAGTTAAATATCCATGGTCTTGAAAGAGCTTTATCCACTCTTCTGGGGCTGCATATCAAGTAGTTTAAATAGTCAGCCACATCTGTTCTTTGTTGGAAAAACTGGGCCAAAAAAGAAAGTACTAGTTCCTGCCCAAGGTTTCAAAAGTGATTATACCTGGTGTTAGAGCTTTATTTGATTATAATTAACAGTGCAAAGTGTCTAGGATTGCAAAGCACACAACATGAGATGCTGAGGCTTTGTCTCCAGTAGCAGCTGCTGTGTCCTGATAGGAGCAGATGTGGAGGGAGGCAGAGAAGCTGCTCAATACCTGTCACTGTGGCTCATGCCAGCCTGATCTTGGGGCCAATTCCCTGCCAGCTGCTGGAGGTCAGTCATGAGGACTCCTAGGGCACATCTTCCTGTTTCCAGCTTCAGGATCTAGCTCTGTTCACTTCCAGACTAGTCTGTGGTGTGAACTGAAGTCCTGTTGAGTGGGGATAAATTTGCTGCAGGAGTACACTCCTGATCCAAGCCGGGTGACAGGCACTTTTGAATAGTGTGCCAAAATAGTTAAATCTTGTTAAAAGTTATGAAAACATAACTATCCAAGACTTTGGAGTGGCCTTTCAAGTGTTAGCTTTGTAAATTACGTGGATTTACCCATGAATAACTTCTCTGTATAAGAATAGTAAATGTTCCTCAACAGCATTTTAAACGATTTTTTACTATGTGTGTTCAATATTCAGTTTTCCATGCAGTTTTGTGTTTCCATAGAGACACACTGCATTTGGAAGAAAAGCCTGCCAGGAGTTAATCTGATTAATAATATTAAAATTACTTAAACTGAGAAAAGCTTAAATGTCCTTTGCTGGTGAAAGCAACTCTTTATCTCACCTGGATGTGGAATAAAAAGGAGAGACTCTGGCATGCATGTGGGGGAGTGTGAGATACAAATTTGAAAGGTAGCCAGCCCTGAGGAAAGTATACAGATGGATTCAGCTTATGTTACTATGAACTTTCTCAGTAAAGCCAGGCCTCAAGAGCAGACATGTAGTCTTGGAGTCAGAAAAAAACTGGGAAGGTCACTGAGAAATGCTTAAGGAATCTAAGCCTGGAAGGGACAGTCCCTCATTTCACTAGATCCTGATCCTGACTACCATGCAGTAAGAAAGAGGCAACAAGATAGAGCAGAGGGAATAAATATAATGAGGACCTGGTGTAGAACCAACCAGTGGTTCTTCAGGGTTTCACCATGGGAGAGGTTCTGAACTTGGGAGCTGGGGGGGAAATGCCTGAATAGGAATGAGGGCATGAAAGTAGAAGTGAATATGTAGCAGATGGGGAAAAAACTTAGGGAGAAAAACTGCTGGAAACTTCATTTTATCAGGAAGGGGAATGCCAGAGGGAGAAAATTATTTTTCTGAAGGTATATAATTGCAACAATATTTTGTGAATATTAATCATTTATAAATTGTGGCTTTCTGCTAAGTGGTTTGTAGCAGAAAAGGGTTACTGTCTAATTAGGGTTAGTAGGAGCAAAAAATCAATAGTTTTAAGATCAAGACTCATTAACTCATGCAAGAAAAAAATACAGTATGATTACTGTGATAGCAGAGGCTGATTTTCAATCAGCCTGAAATGATAATTCAGGCTAGTATTTCCATATTCCTGAACCTAATAAACAATTAAAACTATCTTAGCATCCTTTACAAGAGCAGACCAGAACTTGTCTAAACAAAACCAAAATTTTAAATGAGTGAATTTATTCCTGTGGTTATGCTGTGTCTCTCTATAAAAAGTTTTTCATTTTTAAATTCAAATTATCTTATTGACTTTTATGGTTGTAGCATAAGTCTTTTTCACATTCCAGTAACTCAGAAAACTGTTTTTATCCCCTACTCCTTAAGTATGTGAACTAATTCTCATTACATTTTAAATTGGAAAAAAAATAACAACAAAAGCATTGGATACAATATGCAGATATGATTGACTTGGAATTATTTTTTGTTTTGTATAAGCTATTTTTTCCTCACTGGGAAGAGAAAATATCCCACAGGCAAGACCAGTATTTCAATACAATTTTCCTTAGAAAAGAGAGCAAAAAAGTTGAAATATTACCATTTTTTTAAAAATGAAATATTGCAAAATAATTCAATTTGGAAATGTCTATGTTTATTTTCGACTTACTAAATCAAAATGTTTTATTTTCTTGAACTGAACCCAAACTCTGTGCTTCAAGTCAGTTCAACATTGAGCTGTTTCGGCCTATTGTGCCTCGTGGGAATCAGAGCAGTGCCCCCCTGTTCCCAGGCTTTCATATGGACCAGGCTTCTTGGCAAACTCTCTCCCATTGCACCACAGCATGTGACTCTAATGATGAGCCATATGGCTTGGACAGAGGGGAGCTCGTGGTGCATAATGGGACGTAAACTTTAGCAAAAAGACTCTGGATTTTTCCTTGAAAAGCATTTGACGCGATTCCCAGCCACTTTCTTCAAAGGTCACATTGCTAGAAAGGCTAGAAAAGGAGGAATTGGTTTCCAGGTAGGCTGCTGAAAATCTTGTGTACATGAAAAGACATGGAAATCCAAGAGTTAAGAAACAGGACTGCTTTCATGTCTGTTATAACTCCTTTTAAATGGGGAGGAAATTGGCCCCTACATATCTTGACAACATAGTAGAGAGGACTGCAATCTACAGAAGTCAAGGGGAAAAAATGTGATAATAGAGCAGATGGGGAATGTGTTCCTATGGTGACTAGATACACTGTATTTTCTGCTAAGATATACAAATGAAAAGTAACATGAACTGCAATAAGGGAAGACCAAACACTAATTCTTCCTAGGTTATAATTACAGTTGGGGTGCTGCTAATAGTGATAGTCAATATTAAAACTACACATCTGTTTCTTGTTTACTACATAGTATATTATGATTACCAGAAATATGAAGTAGGCAAAAGAAAGAGTAAAAATTAAAGCATTTTGGTTTAGAACTTTGCCTTCAGATGCCCCACAAAAAAAAACAACAACAAAACAAAACAAAACAAAACAAAACAAAAAAAACCACACAACAATCAGCAGTAAAATCAGAACTTTAGTGTTCTCAGTTACCTACACAAGCAGATGGAAGTATCTGGACCCAGAGAAAGAGAATACACTCTATTAAGTGATTTCTCATTAAATTGCAGGAACATATATCATCAAAGGGATTTTAAGGTTGCAGAGGCAAGGTTTAAAATATTAGGATATATCTGAATCATGGTTTGCAGCAACCTCATTTCTGTCCTTTGAGATATAAATGAATGACTGTTTTTCTTCCCTTTATACAAAAAAAAAAAAAAACCAAAAAACTATGCAAGTAAAAGTTACAGCTGTGTCAAAAGTTTTCTCTACATAAACCTTGTCAAAATTTATCTGCCATGGAAGCATCTGTTCTGATGCTGACAATGTCAGCACTTGGCTGACATGCTGCTTTTTCAGAAGATCCCCAATACAAGGTGGTGTCTCTTCTTCTCAGGCTTTACTTCAGAAGAGAGAGGTTCCTTCATCCTGGGCAGGATGTCTGTTTCTGGCTCTGGGATGCACACGCAAAACTGGTTCCACAGAAATTGGTCAGATAATGTTCATGGATCTCTGAAGAACTGAGTTGCCTTTCCATGCATATCACATGACTAGTCTTGGCATTGTCTTAATGGCATTAGTAATGTTTTGATATATGATATGCAGCGATATACTTCCTATAGAGTAGAAATAATAATGATGATATAATAAAGTGGGGAAAGATCTGTTTGGCAAGTGAAGCTAACTAAAATAATCTTACAATCACTAAGAAGCCTCTGCAGGGTTATAGTGGAACCATGAATAAAATTAAAGGACACACTCAGTGATATTTTCCTGGATGAGTCACTAAGAATGTGTGTGAATAGTAAGGGACTGGGATTATTGGGGGATATCCAGCTATTCATTTTGCCATGAGTCTGAGACAACTCACTTAATGCAAATGAAAGGCATGTTTGCCTCTGTGATGGTCTGTTACTGGCTTGACTTGCAAAAAGAACTATAAATTATGTTGAAGAATGCCAAATGTATAACTGTGATTTCAATGGTATATGAGGGAAAGAAGCCAATTTTTTAAAAAGCCCTTTTTGTCTTGCTTTCGGTGAGGCAAATATAGATGTTGTACACTCTTAGATGTAGTACACTCTTAAGTTCTTCTCCTCAGAAATGCTAACTATTTTATCTGGCTGCCAAGGAAGATTCCCATTATCAAGTCAGACTGAAAGTCACATTTTCTCTCTCACAACCCCTTGTGTTTGCTTTTCTCTAGACCTGCCTCAGCTGCACTTGCTGGGTAGTAGTAAAGAAGCTTGTCTGTAATTACAAAGGTGTTAATTTCAGCATTGCGTGTACTTTTTCCTTTTACTAGATTGGCATGAACATTTCACACTCTAATGCGTGCTGTAATTGGAACAAACTGCAACACCTACTACTAAAAACTGAGCTCTTTGTAGCCATTGCTTATCCCTTCCATTTAAAATTCCCTAGCCACACTTTTGCCTCCCAAGCTGCCTTTGAAGGCAGATTTATGTGTTTTAAGTACAATTCAAGCATATTGCAGGCACAGCAGGAGATTGTAAACAATCAGAAACTGAACTGGGGGAGTCCTCAGAATCTCAGTGTGCTAGAACCTGAAAAACACCTGCAGCTTAACTGTTTGCACACATATTATGGATGATTCAGCATTTCGAGTAGATGTTACTGAGGAACATCAGGAAAGACACAGAGAGCAATGTAACCATCTTATATGGATGTTCTCTGTGTACATTTATCACCATTGTTGAAGGCAGGGTTTAACCAGCTCCCAGAAGATTCATCCACTTCTTTATTATCATCATTATTTGTGTAGTTGACTTCACAGAAGAATATCTTCAGGAAATAGGGGAAACCAAACTCTGATTGGATCTAAAATTCAGCGATTACATATGTGTCTTGAAGGACTCCCACTTGCAAATTCTATATTAAAAACCTGTTAGAAAAATACTGGATATATATATTATACAATGCTCATCTCTCTTGGTGTATCAGGTTCAAAATTATACATAGCAGTTAAACAGACACAGCAAAAGTATTACCTTTTTCTCACCCCTTTCTGTGCAAAAAGACTGTTTTGCCCTTCTGCATATATCTTGGACCACCCACCTACCGGAAGAGGAAACCCTGATGCAAATTTTGGATATAGCCTCAGGGTTTGTTTTTGAATAGACTAAACTCAGTGGACTTTGAGCAGCAAAAGCCTCAGCAGCATTTAGAAGTATTTTCCCTTTCAAAAATTGTCTTGAGCAGTAACACTGTTTAAAGGCAAGGACCACTGACATCAGGTAGCTGCCACTTCAGTAATATGACCTAACAGGGAGGTATTTGCTCTTGGTTTTCTTTCAACTTGTTGCAAATTTGGCACAATTCTGCACCAGGGGTATGCATTTTTTTTGACACTGCAAGCATGACTTTCCCTTCCTCATGGCAGAAGGAAGTCTGGATGTCTTGGACTGGGCAAGGGAGCTGAAATCAAGCCTCCCTCTTCCTGGGAAAGAACCTTAATCACTAACTAACTGTCACTAATCATGCAAACAGTGAAGCATTACTCTTTCTGAAATTATTTTACTTAGTGAAAGTGGCTCTGGTGCTCTGCTTTGTGCTAAGTCTGCTGCTGCTGACAAAGTGTTTTGGGATTCCTCTGCCAGTGTGTAAGACACCAGGGCTCTCAAGGGACTTCCAGATGTCCTAAGCTGTTTTAGAGATAGGCTCGATTTGACTAAGGTTATGATCCATGTAGACATGAATAGTAGGAAAACATAGGATGTGTAACGATTAAGGTTGGTTGTTTTGGACATGGAAACCTAATTTCTGCCTAAATTGCATGCCACACTCAAATGCTTTTCATGACTCGTAAAGTGAGTGCTTGGCAAATGGCTATAACCACTATAATTTATAGGGAAACACTGCTAAAGAAAGTGTTTTTCAGTGGAGTAGCAGAGGATCCTTCACTCAAGGCTTCAGGCAGCTGATAAAGCCAGGGGTAACTTTCTAATAAGAAGGTTTCACCCAAGACAGTGCTTCTATCTAAACTCTCTGGCCTTCTTCAGCTGTCCCTCACTCTGATCAATAGGTCCTTCAGACTTAACCTAAGCTCATTTTGCAGAATATGACCCTGATTTTGTCTTTTCCAAATACATGAGCAGCTGCAGCCTTCCCATCTAAAAACTCTGAGCTAAGGAACAGAACCACAATAACAACTGCTGCTACAGCTGGGTAAGTCTGAGGAGATGAGCCTTTAAATTGCATACATCCCAAGGAAGTAAAAAAAAAAAATAGCTTTTTTTTTTTAATATTTTTGCCTTAAGAATCATACAAGAAACAAGACAGGTGATACCATTCCCGGAGACTTCTAAAAGTTGGACTGTGAAACACAATATTCAAGTTTTTAAACAGGGTGTTGCAGAACTGTTCTGTTTATCCTTCCAAATGCCTAGTTGCATCCTCTGAAATCCTTCTGGAAAGCCTGTAGAGAATCTTGGGAAATATTGGCTATACCTGAAACCCTTCTAAAATGCTGTACTATTCCACTAAACAGGATACATTGATGTGGGGCTGTGAACCTCAGGAAGGATATTGTAAGTGGTTGGAAATTTGTAGTTTCCACAGAAGAGGAAAAACATAATTTTTCAGTCTATCTTAGAAATGAAACATGTAGATGACAGAATGGTCACTAGCTAAAAAAAAAAAAAAAAAAAAGAAAACAAATTAAATCTAAATATAAATTTATAAATTTAAAGAAAATAAAAACAATAAAAACATCTAACAGAAAACAATTGACTTGCCCTGCAAGGCTTAAAAATACTTCTGTATTTCAAGGAGATAAGCAAAAACTTGCAAATTTTCTTCAAAAGTGTTTGACCTCCTTTTAACACTCTGCTCCCCAGTAGAAATTATTTCAATGCTGACATTTTCTCTATTATCAAGTCTAACTACAAAAAGTTACTGCTGGCTTAACTGTTATTTTTCTTCAGAGGCTGAAGAATTGTGTGTCTTAACGGCAGTGAGATTTTTTTCTCTCTCCCCAGTGGTGGTGTTTCAGAAGGTGCTTTGACACCAGCACTTACATACATCACTGAATGGCAAAGGCTGTGTGCCTTGCAAATGGAAGAAGTTGCTTTATGGCTGTTCATAAAGGACCTATATGACTGATGTATGTGACAAGCAATAATTGACAGCATTTTAGTGTTGATATATTGTTCCAGGTTTAACTTTGGTTAATTTTTCCTCATGATTAAAATTAGATTATGCCAAGCTCACATTCTCCTTTAAGATAAAAGGAACCAAAAAGAAAAGGGTTTTGTTTTTCCTCCTTAAACTCCCTTAAACCTTATAGGTTAAGTCATGGAAACCTATAAAGCTCTTTTAGTGAAAACATATACACATTGCATGTTGCTGGATTTGTTGAGGTCATTTGATATGATCTATGTTCTGCAATGTGTGACTAGATCTCTTAAACAGTAGGCTAACATGAACATTTTAAACATTTTAAATGAACACTTTAAAACAAATTACCCTCCAGAAGCATATATCTATTGCAATCTTTGCCATTCCAGTTGATATAAAGAACGGATATTTGAGAAAAAGTTAATGTCAAAAACTCTGTTAGTAAGTTGACCATTTATTCCACCTTTATTTTTTACCATTGTGTGGAATTTTGTCATAAAAACACAGCAAAACTCTAGTTTGCATTACATGTGAGCTAATTAGGTAAATAATAGACAAAATTAGGAGGAATATTTAGTTATATGGAATTGAAAAATAGGGTGAATGTGAATGTTGTCTGGTATTAAATTACCCTCATCATTTAAAAAACACCTGGATGGGTTCAAAAAGTAAAGTAAGGTTGAGCAAAATATGAATTAATGAATAACACATTTCCATGATAGAATGTTTTTGACTACTATATAGACCTATAAATAAAACATGCTATGTGCATAGTTGGCACCCACCAATTGGCTAATGTTAATGTAAGTAGACACAGATTTCTAGAGTCTTTTTATATAAAATGTGGCTAGTTTCTGCTTTCTATGCTATGTTAATGAATGCCAGGGAGACTATTGGCTGTATTTTAACTTTTTGTTTACTTCGTCAGACTCATGCTGAGAGAGCAGTAAGTGCCATTCCCATAGCATAGGGCTTGCCACATGTACTTAAAAGGTCCATACTTACACAATTAATCACATTTTAAAAATTATTTGCTTTCCCACATTGAACACAATAGGCCTTTGTTACATTTAACACACAAAAGAAATGTGCTAGCTGCTAAAATACTATAATCACATAGCATTGGCTACAGTAAATAGCTAATTTTTAATATGTCTGGACTGCTACAGGCTCCTGACTATCTAAGATGGTGGAGAACTTCCTGGAAGAAGAGAGTAGGCAATTTAGCAACTTTTTTTTGTGCGGAAAGCTGCTGAGATGTCACAGAGAAGAAAACGAGTCACTGGTAGCTGAAAAAAGAGAATTATCTCAAATGTTTCAGTATCAGCAAGCCAAAACTTCCACCAAATCAAAATGGCAAAGCAATGACAAAAGGCAAGTCGACTGAATTAATTTAATTAATTTAATTTAATTAACAGGACATGTATGACAATAAATACATGGCAGTTAATCCAGCATTTAGGAGTAGATCTACGACAGAGACCCTGAAGGGGTTTCTGTGCTTGTTAACATTCAATAGCAGAAGACGAGGACAAGCCCTAGGGCCACATTCTTCCCCCATATTGGTGAGAGGAAGAATCATCCATACCTCTCTTCTTGAGAAGGCAGAGAAGCAGAAGGAGGCCACAGCACTATTTCCAGTGTAAGAGAAGGGGCACTGAGAGAACAAGTGGCATGGTGGAAGCAGTAGCTGGCAGTGCCACATTCTGCATCTCGCTGCCTTTGCTTGGAAAAGCAATAAGCACAAAGGGTATTCTTCTCAAGGCAGCTTCTCTCTGCTTAGCTAGAGAAACTTTGCACAGGAAGAAATTTGATTAAAAGAGGGATAGGCTAGTGAGAAGCTCACAGTAAAATGGTACCACTAATCACAAGAAAGACCCCCATGAACCCTCAGAAAAAAAACAATCTAAGTAGAATTGTCAACATGGAAAAAATTTTTTTGCATTCCTAACCAAACATGTTTGTCCTTTTAGATAAAGTATTGGAACTCCATTGCTCTATACTTTTAATATCATCTTGGAGCTTGTTCACAGAAGTTACAGAAGAGCAAAGGCACAACTTTGTGCAGCAGCTGCAGTTCAAACTGATGCTGGAAGCCACTTTTCACCTTGCCCACAAGACCTGATACAAGTGCAGCATATTAAGTTGTGAGCACAGATGGCAAAAATGTTGTTACCCAGTGTGTTAAAGTTCTAAGGTATTTTAATTAGATTAGATATATGCTTGGTTAAATGAACCACTGAGATGTCAGCTTTCGATTGGCTGTTGTACTGATTGCTCCGTTTTGGAAAAATGCAGGACACTATCACTGATTACTCAAGTATGTTCTTCTAACATCTTATATTTTTTGTCAGAACCTGTGGCAGCAGTGCCCTTGCATATGAATATGTATAATGAATCCTAGCTCTTCAAATGAAAAGGAATTATATAATTTCCAGTCTAGCAAACTGTATACAAACTGTATCCTGTACTAAAACCTTGGACATTTTCTACTGCTAACTAAAAGCATCAAAAGCCAGTCAGATAACACTGCAACTACTCAATTTACCATGGTTGCATAATGTCCTGGCAAAAGAAAGGCAGGAATCACAGATTTCTAAGTCAGATTGACAGCAGTTATTTTTCCTCACAAATAAAAAATGCTCTGACCTTTTCTCAAAATCTCTATTAACATCATTAGATGATCTTCCACATTAGATGAGAGAGAGGGACAATTTGAGTTTAGCTGCTGAGAAAAGAAGAAACAGTAAGGTAGAAGGCAGAGGGCAGACACTACATGGACTATCAAGAAATGCCAGATTAGACTGAATGCAAACTCCTAACCCAGCCTGACAGAAAAATTGTTTTCTGCCTTCTCAAAGTGGCAAGCAATCCATTGCACATATTTGGAACCCTGTAAAAGAAAATGTAGTGAAAATTTGGGTTTGGCTGGATTTTCTGCTCTGGGTAAGTGAGAGGTAAGACTGAGCTGCAAAGGTTCCCATGAATTTACTATGAAAGCACACTCCAAAGGGTTATGAGAACTTTGGGATCCATTGCAGCATTGTTCACAATGACCCTTTCCATTATTTTATGGAACATATGGACCTGGCTGTCAATTTTAATAGGGACGACAACTTTGTTTAACACAGAAACGTATCTTTAATGGCCAAACCTGTAGCTGTGAGCCTTCTGTAAAAGTTTCAGGCAAAGACATTCGTGGAAATGCACTTGACTTGAGTTCAAATCCTGGAAAGGATTGAATGTCATCCAAATTTTTAAATTTATAAACTACCAATGTGCCCATGGATTATAAGATTTCCTGATACCATGGAACAACGGAGTTATAACAAAGCACAAATCGATTTGGCCAGTATCTGCAGGGAGAAGGCTTTTTTCACTTTATTTTACTGTTTGAAGGATGGGATTAGGAGGCAGGATTTAGTGAATTCTATTTTCAGACCTGCTGCTCATTTGTTGTGTGACTGCACAAGCCACAGCCACGTTAGCAAGTCTCAGCTTTCTCTAGTTGCTTTCAGCGTTGCCCCATAGTAGCACTCTGAAAAGCCTGTGCTCCAGGTACAGCCCAGCAACCAAATGAGCAGATTTGGGCTCTGCAGCCAAGCTGCTTCATTCTCCATCCAGCATTCTGTGGTTACCAGGGGAAATATTGCTCTTGGAGTCACAAGAAGCTTCTGTAGCTGCAGGTCCCCATTGGCTCATGGAGTTTATTTTTTTTTTAATTTAGTGTGGTCTGGCAGCCACGGAGGCTGCATTCCCCTGGGTCAAGCCCTTAATGGTGCAGAGAGTAATACTGGATTGATTAGAAGCCATCACCCAGAATTCACACCCAGTTTATTGGTGGTGGTGTAGTCCTCACAGAGTAGTAAACCCAAAGTCTAATGTGCTGTTTAGGTTCCCCCACCAGCTGCATCAAATAGGCCATCAAATTAGTTTGATTTTTTTCCTCATCATTTTACAGCGTTTACTTCCTGGAAGGTGCTATCTTCAATAGGATCTACACTAACTATTTTAGATGCATTTCATATTTGTTACTTACTGCTCAGAGATCCATTTGCATTTAACACAGAACCATCAGTAGGATTTATTAACAGTTCAATAATGCAGGATCAGCATTTTAGTTTACTTTGTTTGTCATGTGTTTGATTTCTTTATTACACTTTAGTAATGCTGCAATAAAGAAAGCATCCTGGTGCTTTTTCTATTTGTTTTATTAAACCTCTTTGCTGCAGGGTATTTGGCAGTTGTCATGTAAGTTCCCTTTTAATATACCAGCTGTATTTCATGCTTATTCATTTCCTCTATCCTTAAACGTTCCACAATAAACTAACAAACTACTTATTACTAGTAATTTAAAATGTACAATTTGTACACTCCCTTCAGTGCATTGGAAGTTGCTATGCCTTTATTTTCTTTCTGATTACAAAATCCCAAATTTTATAGACACTGTAAATGAATTTTTCAAAACATCGAAATGCACATTGTTACTTATGCAAATATGGCAGCTACACTTGCTGTTTTGGGGCAGATAGACTAAATATTTGGCCGTCCTTCACTGGACTGTTCATTCCTTATTTTCAGCATTATTTGCAAGTGTTAACTATCAACATAGCTTCTACATGAATAAGCATGTATTAAACAGTTTTGAACAGTTATGGAATTTTCCCCTCAAATTTATTTTCTATTTGGTGAAAGCTACTTCTACATGGAACAATTTGGAGTCCAAATATTGTTTATATAAAATTCTATTAATCTATTCTAATTAATCTGATAAAATTCTATTTATACTGAAAACAAATGCAAAATTCCTCTGAAGCAAATTTGTCTGGTTTTTATGTTTTAGGGAGTGTATGTGCTCTTCATACAGCATTTCACACAACCACTATTTTGAGGTGGATGAGATGCTTGTGAAACTAAAGGAATAATTCCCATTACAGTATTATTTCCCTAACATTTGGGGCCTGTTTTGTGAAACTCTGCCCTATGCAGAGGCTGAGCTTTAGGCCACAAATGCACTGCTGAGGGTCACCTGAGCATCTTCCTCTCCTGCTAAAATGCACTCAGGTCTCATCTAGCAGCCCTGTGTGCCAGCTTTGAACTTCCACAAATATGCCCACATGGACACTATATAAAGATCCCTCTATTTATTCTAAAAGTCCTTGAAACACCCTGAAAGGCAAGTTGTTTGGTAGTCCCATCAAACACAACCCACAGTTATACACAAGGAGCATGGCCTGTCTCAAACTAATTTTGCCATTACTTTCTAACAACAGGATGGGACTTCCCTAACTCTTTGCCTAGGTCAGCCAACCATCCAAAGCACTGGACAAGGCAGACTTCAAAACTGGCCCCTGGCTCTCAAACTTTTCCATGAAACTCTTTAGACAAAACAGGACTGCTCTGATGACTATTCCCACAGGATGTTTCACCCACTCTTCACCCACCTGATAACAGTTTCAGTTCCTCCATAATTCACTGCTTTTAGAACACTACTTGAGACCATGACAGAAAATTTACTATAGTAAATCTGTATAATATCTACTGCTCCTTCCTATTCAATGCCATTAGCAGAAAGAATTTGAGAAATATTTCTTGACAGTATTTATTCTTGACAAATCCTTACAAGCTGCTTCTTATAATCTTGCATTTTGCTTACAGATATTATTGATTCTCGTGTTTTCAGGAAATGGTTTCGGGTTGATTGGTTTATAAGTGCATAAAGCCTCATGCTCAGAAATATAGCCAGCATTTATGGACTTGGGTCCAGCCATGAAGGCTTGAGGTGTTCACAGAGTCCTGAAATCATAACCCACTGCTGTGATCAAAACCCAATCTTTTCTCCTCACCCCGCTACCACTCAATCATGCAGACACTCCCTGTGCATGTCTGCTCCCTCCCCTTTTTGACTTACTCAGCCCAGCTCAGGAATTACCTTAACTCTGTTTTACAGAACATGGGTGTGGGATGGTTGAAGCCATTATAATGTCTCCATCCTCCTTAGAGGACTTATTTTTACTTCTGGGTTTTTTCCCTTCCCTTCCCTTCCCTTCCCCTTTCCCTTCTCTTCCCATCCCCTTTACTCAACTACTTCTGCTTTGTGGAAGAGCAGAATCAGAGAAAGCAGTATCTACATATGACCTGAAAATAATGACTCCCCATGTTGCTCTTCCTTCCTGGAAAAAGGAATTTTGTTGTCTCAGGCAGTCTGCCAGGAAAGACCAAGCTCCATGCTCTTGAAAACCTCACTAAGGACAGAGAAAGCTCAATTGCTGAGAAATTGAGAGGGGGAGCATCAAGAGGGAGGCTGCAGCTTTGTGAGGCAAGGTGGTCTCTTCAGCATGTGGACCCATTTCCTCAAATTATATAGAAAGAGGGCAACTTTAAATATTCAGCTGTGTGCAAGTGAAGAAAACTGAAATCTAGGATGATGTGTACTACCATCTGTTTTGGTGAGTGAGAAACAGAGGAAAGAGGGAGGCATGGGATTAGGCTGCTGTGGGGCCAGTGACTATTCCTTCTATAGACTTGTTTGGGATCTTCTTTTAAGGGAAAATGTAATGTATTTGTCATAAGTATGTATGATAAAAAGTTGCAGAACGATAATTAATATCTCTCTATATTCATGTTATAAAAAGCTAGTGTATTTTTTGTTTAAAATCATTGCTTCTCAGTTGCTTCTAGCCAGAAACAGGGAACAATGATCAATGAGTTGCTTTGCTAATCATTTAATAAACATCCTTAACCTAACCTTAAATGAATAAATGACTAGTGAAATGACTGGAGCAAATGTCATCAATCAATCTCATATACTCAATATGTAAGCTGTTTCAATGGAGTAAAACATATGGTTGTAGTTTATAAAGAAAATCCTTTGCAAAACTTCATACAACGTTGCTTAAATTGAAGCTAATCTTTGACATAATCCAATATGAAGAGAGTGAGAAAGATTTGTTTCCTTCCAATGTGATTATAGAGTCTAGCTTTGAAAGAGATATTTTCCAAATATTTTTTAAGTAACAGTAAAGTACTTTGGTGGGGAAAAAAAAAAAAAGTAGCAGGGAAAAAATGTAAATAATTTGTAACAATTGCTATGGCTAAAAATAATAGTGTGATTGAAAAATTACCTCCTAAGAAGCAAGAGCCCATAACACCTGCTATCTGCAGTGTTTGAGGTCTAGGAACACTAGAGACATTATCACTAAAGGTTTAGACCATCACTAAATGCAGGGAGTTACACAAAATTTTGTAGAGAAAATTACCTGTAGCCTAGGCTGCAGCATCAGTAGAAAAGCTGACATCAATGTCAGCTGCCAGGACAGGAGTAGGAATATGTACAAGACACTTTGCACTCTCTCCAAAACTGCTTGTCACCAGGGCAGAGAGAGTCGAGTACAGCATACTGACCATGGTGCTTACTGGAAAAGGCAAGAAAACCATTGGCAGAGCACAATTACAAGACCCACATTGGCTTTTGAGGAGGCAAACACAGGCCTGGATTTTCCCAGGTAGATCATGCTGATTTCATGCAAAAATTCTTCATATTAAGCAAAAGCATCAGTGTAAAGCTTTCCTCAGTTGTCGTGCAATGGAAAGTATTTTTCATAAGCATCTGAACTCATTTCTACTCCCTTCTGCTAACAAACATCATAGCTCAGGAGAATCATATGTGGGAAACATAATGTAGGTATTTCTTTTGTCTTTGTTTGGAAGTGGAAGGACACCAAATTAGAACTAAAATATGTAAAAATGGATATGAAAACTGCAGTTGTGTGATGTATGATGTGCTTTGAAAATGACCAATATTTGTATGTGCTCTACTGAGAGTTATGCATCAAAGTTGATGCAGAAATTTCCTTTACTGTCAAAAGGAATGCCTTTTAGGATACAGTCTCATAAACTGACCCATGCTTTCTTTTTAAATTGCTATTCTTAATTTTATCATAACATTTCTTGGGTATGTTCCCATCTATATATATCCTATACTGATCATCTAAACAGCAGACCAATTTCAGTAGTTTAAATAAAAACTCCATTTGTAAGAACAGAACATTAGAATTAACACATAATTTAAGCACTTCTCTGAAAATATGAGAGCAAAGACATTTTAACTAAAAATTCCTCTGTGGTGTTCCTGCTTCAAGTCCTCATCCTGCTGATGACAATGTGTAGTGTGTTAAACAGAAAATGAAAAGTTGTCACCAGTGTTTGCTCTGCAAGATTTAGTGCTGCAGTGAAACAAACAGCAAAGCTGATTTGACTAAAAGCAAATGTCACTTCATCCTACCAGATCAGTGAAATCCTTAACAAAAAATAGGGGTTTTAAATCTTATTATTACAGGCCCAAGTTAGTTAATTTCCTGCTAAAACTGATTTATTTCCTAAGTCATTTAAAAATAAGATTGGCACATACCTAGACTACTCAGGCTTTATCTATCAAAATCAATCAATAACACTTTTAAATAATACCTAATTAATTTTTAATCTGTCATTAGCTGTCTGGAAAAGAGCTCCATTTTCCCAGCCTCCAAAGAGTAAGAAGAAGTAATAGTTTTATTTTAAATAAATCAAATGTTCATCATTAGAGCAAACAGAAAATAACCATTAGAACAAACAGAGAGTCCTCTTAAATAGAGTTAATTTTAAATGTGTAAATTTGGGAAACACAAAATATAAAAGGAAGATGAAAAGGAAAATGGTGCTTTTAAGCTCATACAACTGTGAAAAGCAGTGTAATTCATGTCTTAATATACAGGTTTCCTTCCTGTCTCATGTTGAGCCAGAGACACAAATTCTCAGTTGGGTTTTCAGATTATAACTTTTCACACAGAAATAGAATTTATAACTTTCTTACAAACAAGAATAGCATGTAAATTGGATTGCCTTAGTGAAATACAAATACTTGTGAATGTCCTAAATGCTTGAACTTCTTTGGTGAACTTTGGAAAGCTCTGGAAATCATGATTAATGTCTAATCAGAGCCATTGTAAAGGGAAAACTGAAACCCGCAGGCTCTATTCAGAACTTTCTGGCATTCCCCAGGTTGGGAATGCCATCGTAATTGTTGCTTGCCTAAGTGAAGAACCTTCTCAGGAGTGTTTGGGAGCAGGGCTGTCTGCCACAGCTAATAACTCACTCAGTATCTACCCCTCCAGAACCGTAATGCTGCGGCCCCAACCGCGCGCCTGCTCTGTATGACAAAGGGGCTGATGAATGGTAAGAGCGGGCAGAAATGGTAATGAGTCCTGGGATTCAGGGGGACACTACCCACCTTATGTGTTGGAAGAATTTATGAAGATAACATGACATACTAATATATTTTTACAGCCCAAACAAGATATTTTATGCCAGCTGTGGGATCCACACATAGTTTATCAATATAACTTCCAAGACCTTTCCCCTTTTTTCCTCTGTGCTTGAACATTTTGTTACTATGACAGTAGGTAAAAGCAAGTTGCTAAATAGAAAACTTGCTAGCATTTTGCTTCTTTTTTTTTAATTTTTATACCCATTTTGAGCTGTCACTAAGAAAGTACAATGCTTTTCATGAATAAAATGTCTTCCTTGCAATTATACTCTTCTCTTTATCCTTTATTTCTCTCCTGGTACATTGGTGCATGCAAAATATTCTGTACAGTCACATCATTCTATGTTGCACAGACTTCAGCAAATTTTTTTAAATAGTGATAAGCACCATCAGATTTGATTTTTGCTATAAAAGTGGTGCAGCTGACCGAGCCGAAATGCTGTTTGCAAAACCATAATGTTAACATTAAATTATTGTCAGTCCTTTGCAACTGCAGCTGCTATGAAATACCAGCCAACTATCTGAGGACGATGTGAAACATAACATATTTAATTTACTTTATGGTGATCAATGAGTTCATTTTCAAGTAGCTGACTTCCAGGCTTAATGGTTTACCAGATGTAATAATTTTTAAAAATTACATTTTTGAAATGCAGAAAAACTATTTGACTACTAGGTAGTGAGGTACATAAAAAGCAGCCATTTCTATAGACTATTTTCTCTAATTCACAAAACACAGAAGCTATCACTGTGTTACAGTAAGGAATTCCAGATTTCAGAATAACCATCCATGCAGCAGTGAAACAAAAATCCACATCATATTCTAAACTGTGAGTTTACTCCAAAACCACATGCATGTCAAATTTAAAGCCTTCCTGCCTCTTCCCAAACCCCTGATCATTGCACACCTCTGAGACAGGCTCAAGGAACTGGGTTACACTGTACAGGTCAGTATTTTTTTGGTGTGCGTTGCAGACTTGAGCTCTGGTGGTGAGTCTCCGCATTTGACTATTACAGTCAAATAAAAAAAAAGGGTGCAGATCACAAAAAAACCCACATTCAAATCAGATTAATATACTAAATTTATTTAAATATTTCTTTCCATTTTCCTTTCTATTCCTCATTTCTTCTATTATCTTTTCTTTTCTTGTAGAAAAGAGACATTAATGAAAAGAAAAAAGAAAATAAAAGAAATTGCTATGTTGCTTTTCATGTGGATCACAGTAAGCACACAGACTGTCTTTGTTTGAGTTAGATAGAAAGGACCCATGATTTTAAACAAAGGAAATGAGTAATTTAACAAGGCCAGGAAAATGGATACTTTGATACATACCTAATTTTATTTTATGGTGCTCTATAATGCATAATCAAATTACCCAACAGTAAATGTGGATTAAGTCAATGGTGAAAACAGATTGTTAGTGAAAATATAATAGGTTTATGCTCATTTCCCATGAGATTACTCCTTCACTGTACAACAGCTTATAAATTTATAGTCATCCAAAGTGAAATTATATTTCTTGGAATTTTCAAAGCCAACAATGGTATTCAGCCCCAGATTTAAAGGAAACCATTAGTCTTGGTCTGTCATGTGCATCAAGGTTTAGAAGGCAGTACACTGTTACATCACTGAAGCCCTGCCAAGGATCCCAAAAGGAAAGCTGAAGACTCGTACATCTGGCCTGCAACTTTGCCAGACACACGGCCGTGTCTGCGGCCAGGGCAGCTGCGGTACGCGGCACACACCCAGTGCCTTCGCTCGCCCTGCCGAGGTGGGAATGTGATGGCAGAATTACACCGAGGCCACTACAAATTTCTTCTGGGAAGGATTTCAATTGTAGCTGACCATGGCCATGACCCGAATCCCACATCAAGGCTCTACCAGTGCTCAGGAGTGAGGCTACACATTTCTTAGTGAGGGATTAGAGTCCAGATACAAATTGAAACTTGCTCTGTCTTCCTCCATAACCCGTGTGTTTGAGCCATATTGTCAGCATCTGTTTAGATCGGTCTAGTGAGTCAGGAATTTTCCAAAGTAACCTTGTTTTATTAGAAAGACAGCAGTTTATCAAAACAAATTTTGTGGCACTGTGCCAGATTTTTTCAAAAAGCTTTCAGGTCCTTGATAATTTTGAGTGAGCTAAAGAACCTGCAGACCTGAATATCTAGTCCATGTCACCATACCTATTGTAAACTGGATTATCATACTACTTTTAATTGGTGGACAAATCCCTCTTTTTAGTCTAGAAATTTTATTTAATGAAGAAGAGTTTTTCAGTTTCTTTGTACATTCTAGACATCTGTTACACTAAAAAAAAAAAGCCTAAATAACTTAGCTGGGCTGTCGAGCATATGAAAATTGTGAGCAAATGACCACTATATGGAAACAAATGAACTGCTTGAACACAGATTTCCACCAAAGCATTCCAATAGAAATTCGTGATGCCCAGTTATCCATGGCAATGTCTAGTGGCTACACCCAAATTAGTTGGCTTTTGTATCTCTATACATTGCTCTATTAAGCTATATCATGCTTCCCAGAGCAAAGCAACTGCAGCTGGATGGATTGAAAAACATATCTGGAGATCTGAGACTAATTCATGGATCCCTCATCTGCATCAATGCTTCTAAACTGCAAAGTCTAAGGAGCACTTTCCAGGCAATCTGGTGGGAGCTGCCTGATGTGAACTCTGCCACAAGGCACATCTGTGAGTTAGGCACACCTACAGACCTCCTATATTCACACCTTATCAAAATTGTTAAGTTCATCTTGGCCTGCTTTCAGTAGTAAATACTTACAGACTTCATTAATTTTCCTGATGTTGCAAATGTTCCAAGCAGGAACATATTTTCAGCTCCTTCTAGTTAATTCTTCGGAGCAAGAATAATCCATGATGTTCAACACTGCCACAACAGCAGTACTCTATAAATTAATAGCACACATTATAAGAAAAAACCTCGAGTCCTCTTTCTATAATAAACCACTTAGCAATTTAATATAAATAATCATGAAAACTCGTCGTACCTCAAAAATCTTGAAGTGGCTCCCACTGTAGGATATCTATTTGAGTGAATGAAGATCATTCATTCCTCTTGATGTGTGTCTGGGGTTTTAGTGGTGTAAGCTTGTTAGAAAAACGGGTCTCCCAGAAATGTGGAAGTTCATAGATCTGCAGTAGTCTCTTTCTATCTACCAATCCCTGCTAAATCTCAGGCACATCCAGTTAAGTCCATGCAGGTGCATTGCAATAACATTTTATTGACAAATTTCCAAAGGGGCTGGAGCCCATACTGCCATAAGCAGCATTCTTGCATTTCCCTGTCCAAATTCCTCAGTGCATCAACAACTTTAAATAGAGATGTGGATTGCATCTGTTGGGCAGCCAGAAGGAGTGTAGCTGTTTCTGTTGTGCAGTGATGCCATATGCAACCTCCATTTACTTGCTTCAAAGCTTGTAGTTGAAGAAATTTTCATATTTCTTCCTACATTCCTCTTGGATAAGTTTGTCATCTAGTTAGGTTTTGGTACTTTTGTGATACTTATTCTACTGAGAACACAAGAGTTACTAATTTTTCTAAGCTTTAAAATATTTTATCCAGATATTAAGGAAGGGATAAACTACACTATTTTGTGTAGTTTATCAAGTGCTTATACACAGGATTTACTGTATTTAAACATAAAAGGAAAAATGCCTTTTGATTTTATGTATAAAAGGAAAAAAGAAAATTAATGCTAAAATACAGACACACTCCTGATCTAACAGGAGAATATTGTACAGATCACCAGCTGCTACATCTGACTATGAGAAATCTATGGAGTTTTCTACCAGTTACTTGGAAGAATATTTTCTAGATTAATGGAAAGCTTGGTTTATTTTCTGGGTACTACAGTTTTATAACTGAATGTTATTGGCAGGAAAAGAAGTATAAACATTTTTATAGCTACTGTCAAGGTGAGTTCTGGACCCAGAAAAATATCCAAAGCAGAGGAAAGAACAAATATGTATGATAAGAAATAATTTCTTTACTCACACCTAAATGTATATGAAGATGCTACTTCTCAGTTACAGGCAGAGCAGTGTTTCTAGATATGTGCAAGTGAGTGAGGGCACTTTAGATGTGTTGCTAGACTGCACATAGAAAAAAAAAAAAAAGAATGCTGTAGGATGAAAATCTGTGGGGAAAATGGTTAATAATTGTATGAGGAACCAGAAAAATTTACCTTCCAGTGATGAACAAGCTTTAGAAGTAAAGATTGGTATGGAGTACCTCCAAAAATGTCAAAGTTGATTGGCACTATTTAATAAATAAGAGAAAAACACTGTGCTCTAACAGACAATGCAGAGAATTACAAGGAGAGTATGGAGGATATGAGTGCACAGTCTTGATAAGTAGCAGTGAAGTACAGTGGAGTATTTCTCATAGTATTTCTTAGAGAAAACTCGGGAGACACACCCCCTAGAAACACCTAGATTACAATGCAGAATATTTTCAAGACTTTTATAGTGCTGGTGTTATATTAAACACAGCAGGAATGGGACTTCAGTCAAATCCAGATGGGTTGTGCCTTTAACCTTGAGGTGAAGGAGAAATGTGGAAGTCTCTATTATCAGTGTCAGAGAGGGCTCCAGTGGCACTGACTATTTGTCATGTTTCTTTCACCCTGGATTGCCAAAATAATTTTTTGAGCTTTTGAGACACCAGTGTTTCTCTGTAAGTGTTGGATTGCATGTGAACCTGTTTATCTCCCTGGCACTTGGTTTCTGTAATCTGATAACACAGTTTCTTGTAGTAAGTACTGTCCTTTATTGGACAGCAGAGACTTCTGCAGTGTAGTGCTGGCACTAAGAGTACAATAAAGCCTGGACTGTTTCAAAGGAAATAGTTATGTATATATCAATTCTCCACAAAGTTGCTAATTGGCCATTCCATGAAAAAAATAAAACTGCATTAAGATTTTCAAAACTATTAAGATATCCCACTTATAGTCCTCAGCTGAGATTTTCAGGGGTCAGGATAATAAAAAAACTTTACTATCAAAGTTGGATATATATACTATTTTCAAACTTGAGAGGCAGAAATAAAGTAAATTTTCTGCAAAGCAATATTTGAGACAAATATGCTTCAGCTGGTGCTTTTGAAAGAAATAATTGCTTGTTTTAGTCATTGTTTTCCTACTGTAATATGAGAATGATCTTTCAGGTAATTGTATCTTTCTGATCCAATTCTGATACATACAGAAACCTTCTGGTCAAAATTATGAAGGTCTGCTGCAGCCCATGGATCCTATACCTGTCAAAAGCTCAAATGCCATATTATTTATTGTGATACTATAATTGTGTGATAGTATAATATTAATATTATATCTTCTTATGGCAATAAATGGCAAATTCTATTTCTATATATCCACAAATAAAAGGTAAACTATAAACACATATACAAGAAACTTTAAAGGGACAATTCAAGGAAAGTGAAGCGCCAGCAGAGAGGAATCATCACAATTCAATTGCCCAGTACAAATTTTTATTTTGCCTTTTTTTGGCTTGTGCACGATTGAATAATTTTAACTATATAGTAAAAACAAAGGTTTTCTTCACAGTATCAGCTCTCAGTCCTGCCCTCTGTACCTTTGCAGTCTATTACACCCAGATGGGTTCTCCTTTTCATTACAGTGAATTTCTTCTTTTTTCTTTTCACTGCCTAAGTATGAACGGAAAGAAAACTAGTGATGTAGTCTCTGCTTCCAGTCCCCATACTCACATTGTCCCACAATAGCCAGATTTTGCAGTTCCAGGGAAAACTGTCAACCTGCCAGCTCTGGCCTGGAGCATACTCAGCTCCAACGAAATACTCAGCAAATTAACTGCTAAACTCTAAGGGGGGATCCAAGCAGATAGTGTTTCTTTGATGCTGTTGCTGCAGTGGAAGGTGTTGAATGCGCTTAGCTTGGCCAAGGTTAGGCATATCATTAGAAATCCAGTAAAAGGCACTTTCTGAGCAGCAGATGCAATATTTTTCTTTTTCAAATTTTAAGATTGTGTTGGTTTTTTTCTTTTTTTCTTCTTTTTTTCTTTTTTTTTTCTTTTTTTTTTTTTTTTTTTTTTTTTTTTTGAGGAAATGTCTAAAGATGTATATTCCACCAGAGGTGAAAAAAATAAAAAACCACAAACCAGCAACAAAAAAGAACTCGGTGGATAGCTTGGCAAAAACATATTGAAAACAGAATAACCTGTGACTCTGCAGTAAAAGTGGCATGTAACTGGAGCTACAGACAGCACTGCCTGTTCTGTTGACAATATTCACGGAGTTAGTTAGGTTTCCTACCTCCTGAACTATAACTTTTGGAGAGTTTTTGTCATCCAGTCTCTCATGAAGAAAGTTTTAAGTTCCCTTTGGGATAGTGCATATATATGATCCCAGCTGATGTATTTTCAGTCTTGAGGAATGCATAGCCTTTTCTGGTAGCTAAAAATACCTTTATGAAATGAGTTGTTTAAGTTGTGACAGGATCATAAAACCCGCAAAAGCAAATAAAATTCGCCTTGAAACAAAAGAGACCCATGTTAACACTTTCTGGTTGGATGGATTGAGCCAGGTATCTCTGAATAAAAGAGGAATCTTTGCATCAAAATTTCAAAAATTATGAAATGTTCCACACGCTGCATGTTAGGAGCTGACTTACTGTGGAAGAGCCTCCAACAGGATACAGCTGCAAAACTGTGGGTAAAGGAACACTGTTTAGCACAAGTGCAGAAGGCTGCAAATATGAGAATAAATCACCTTTTCAGACAGATAAGGCCCAGTTGTCTCATTGGACTCCTTCTAGCAGGGGTTGGGCTTGGTTTTCTAGCACAGGCTGAAGGCTCAGGTTGCTCCTGGACACTCTTCAAGCTCCTTGCTCTGTGTGCATAAGTACGGAACCATGCTGGCAGCAGTCAGGCAGGCAGCCTGGTGCTCCTCCTCACTCCTGTTCTGCAGAGAGGCTAAGGCCAGCACCACCCTCCGGGTGAGGGATCTGCTCCCAGCTGCTCCCTTCTTTAGGGCAGTAGAAATAAATGGCATTTAAACAGCTCCCAGCTCCTCTGGTACCTCTTAATACTTCCTTAACAATTACAGAGTTCATATATCTTATCAAATTTCCAGAAGGCAGGAAACACTGAAGGCTAAAAACACATGCATTGCAGTTGAAAATTTAAATAATATAATAATAAAATAAAATTTTAAATAATATAATAATAAAAATGCTTTTTCTTTTTGGATAATGCCAGTATATATCTCTACCCATCTCTTTTATCACTGGCATTAGAGTCAGGCTCTGCTTCTGCTGTGGTCTTTACACCACGAGCCACCCAACAAACAAGAGCAAGCAGGAGCAGGAGAAGATTTTGTCTGCCATTGCATAGCCATGTCAGGAGTTCACCAGATGTAAATGTACAAAGCAGAAAGATGGTGCTGTTCATGTGAGTTCAGCATGTTGGTGTCTGGCAGCACATGACATCCTCTTTATGCTGCTCACCAGAAGATGAACATAGTTGAAAGGATTTGCTGGAAACCAAGAAAGCTGATGAACCCTGGTGGAAGTCCTACATGCAGTCTGAGCCTGTCTGCTCTCCGGCCATTCCACCTTGCTACAGCTAGCCAGAGATTCAGGCTGTGAACAAAACTCTTCCAGTGGGTGCAGGCTTATGCTTCAATGAGAGCAAAAGAGAAAAGTATTCTGGCACTTGCAACAAGTGCTGATCCCTTGTTCATGATTCATAAGAATGACTCCACACTGAGACATTCAAATGGCTTAAACTCCATGAAGGTATTTCAGTGCTTAGGGGCATTCTGCCAATACTTATACAATCTATTAGTGGTTTCCTTAATTTTCAGTTGTTAAAATCCAGAAAACAGGTAAAGATTTCCAGAAGACAAAAATAGACAATGATTCTTTAGCATGAAATTCATGCATTAAAAGTGGCAGGCTCCATTCAAATCCTTTGAGAATGGGGTATGCCAAGTTTCATCTGGCACTCAACCATGCTTGTCTATTTAGAAAACTGATCTCAGGGATTCCTAACCATGGTCTCAAGCATGGGTTTTGACACAAATCCATTTATACCACATAAATCATGAATTCATTCCTTCAAATACCAAAGTCAATTTTGAAATCTTATGTTTATAACGGTTCATCTATATTCATCAGTACTATCACCTTAAAAAAAAAAAAAAAAAAAAAAAAAAACCAGAAACTTTTAACAATATTACCAGTGAGTGCAATGGGAACAGAACACGAGATTTTTTTTTTTAAAGCTACAAATCTGAAGTGGAAGTGAATGTTAAACGTACGCCTCATACTAAAACTTTATGAAAAATGAAATGCACAAAAACCTGGATCCTTGCCATGACACCCATTATGGTGAAGTCTGAGACTCTGACCCTTCATGTTATACTTATTGTGTTTTTGACACATTTAGTCAATTAAAATGGGTGAAGTGTAATTTGTTTTTCTTAAGTTTAATACAGCATGTCAATAGAAGCTAACCAAAATTTATAGTAGGAACACTAAAACTGCCACTTGCACTTAAACAAATGAACACAATTTATCATGGTTGAAATAAAAGGAACATCATGTGCATTTGACTTTATACTTCACATGAGCATGTTGCCAAATATAGGAAAGCATGTTACAGCTGACACTTCCAATGGAAAAGACATTTTACTTCACATTAAATATTGGTGTGAAAAATTTGGACCTTGTCCAATCCTAAGAAGTGTTAACGTTGGCACTTCCACTGTATACTTTTACTGTAAATTGTTGTAACATTTATTTGACATGGAATACCCAAAGGATTGATGAGTAAAGAAAGGAAGACTTTTTATTGTGCCATGTTCCCTTTTTCAGTCATGCATACTAAGCCTTTACATCTTCAGAGTTTAAACAAGTCACCACCTGTACTCAATCGGTGAAAGTTATTTTTCATGCAACTGGAGTTTGCCTTTTTTATAAACCTATAAAAGCACACATTTTCCATTTTATTGGTCAGAAAAGTAATGGCTGATTTAACCATAAAACTTACAAATGTTGTTTCTTTATGGTGATCTATGTTTTTTTAGCCCTTTATAATTCCTTGGAATATAAGCCTCCTTCATTTCATTTGTTGTCAGAGTGAGAAAACACAAAACAAAGTGGAGTATTTTTTCTTTTCATTAAAAAAGTTCACCTAACACTACTACCACTTATATTATTACCCACAGACTACTAAAGATTTAGGAGGAACAAAGTACTGCTGCGTAAAAATTTATCCGCTTCAATTAAGTACCTGCACAAGAATTCTGTGTTCGTATTATGTGAACTATAACTACATTTATCTGCAGTAATGAAGCACAGTAAAATGTTGGAAAAGTGCTGAGGGGCAGTTCATATGATTTACTGAACTGATCTCTAGGTTAAGAAAGCAGGCCAAAGACAAGGGAATTACTCTTTTCATCCATATTTTTCAAATTAAGAAAATCCATAGCCTTTTGAATTATAAAATTAAATTTTAGAGACACAAACATGAAAATGATTGGGGTATTTTAACAATCTTAAATACCCAGTCCAAGACCTTGAGTTTTGATCTTTTTAAATACAACACTTCAAACTTTCTGCATTTGATTACAATTAAAAGAGAATTTTACACACACAAATACTGGGAAAACAGATTTTTTTCAAGCTAGACAAGAAACACAGATGTCCTATACCAGGGAGAAACCTCAACAACCATGTGAAGCAATGAAACAGGAGAATGTAGCCAGCAGAGGACATAAGCTGGTGCCTAGGGGTACATCTGCTGGCACCCAGAACATTATGTAATTGCACCCTCAGAACACCTCTGGAGAGAGGAATAGGCTTATTATTCATATTTTTTAAGTACTGAAGGTAGTATCTATCCATTAAATGGAAAAAAGTTCAATCCTTTGCATGTTCTTCTGGCCTCCAACCGAAAGTGTGGAAACCAAATCTAAGTGAATGGGAAGCCCTAAGAGAGAGACTTTGAATAGGTGATCCTTGTATCAGAAACCCACCAAGCCCACCTTCCCCTTCACTATTTCTAAATGGCAAATATGCCCTTTGGAAAAGAGATAACATAGAAAAAACACAGGAGGGCAGAAAGGCTTGGAGTAGAGGTAAATTTTTTGGTAGATTTTACAGTGCTAACAACTCTTCTCTCAACTGTGGATGATCAAACCATGTTGCTTCAACATCTTCCTCAGTCTTATAAAACTATTTTTTCATGACAATCTCATCACTCTGGTTAGCAATAGGGAAGGCAAAGAGATCACTCTTAATTCCTAACTCATAGACAAAAAAAAACCCCAAACCCACTCAAAATAGCCCCACTGGCCACAGGCAGTCATGTGATAGGAACGTTTCCAAAGAGATTGTGTGGGCTCCATCCTTGAGTGTTTTCAAGACTCAGCTGGGTGAACCCAGAGGAACCTGGTCTGTTCTCATGGATGATCCTGCTTTTTTCCCCCCTCCTTTCTGCAGGAGGTTACACTGGATACCTCATGACATTGCTGCCTAACCTATGATCATATAATTGAATTCCTTATTTCAACTGAGACAATATGACTTAAAAGATGCATTTTGAAGATGGAACAAGAAAACAAACAGTCAGCCATTTGATTGTTTAAGAGTAATAAATTATAAAATCTTCTAATTGTGCTGCTCCCAACACAATGCAACCACAATTTCTACTAGAAAGCAGATAAAATACAGGTAGATACTTGTATGAAAGTTTTCCTGGTTTCATCTGGTTTCAGGAAAGAACAACTGGAGATATTATAGAGGCTGCCTGGATTTTTTTCCAGGTAAAAAAATTATCTTTTCCTTTTGTGTGGATGTAATGTCAAATGTGTACAGAAGAAGGTTGTGTTTGTGTTACTCCAGTTTCTAGCTGGAGCTAATGATGAGTGTGAGGGAGGAATACTCCAGTTTAAAGTAGCACTACCTTTCCTCCCATGCCATGCTATCATCTGTAATGGCAACAATAATTCACTTAAGTCAGGAAGACATTTTTTCTGCTTTATCTATAGATCATTAGAGCAGTCTGCCTGCTGCATTAATGCCTGCTAAAATGGCATGACGCTTCCCACTTTATGGCTCTATGTCAAAAATGTCTCTGATAGCTGGTTACTCACTCCACTTTGTCGGTGTTAAAGAGCCCATTCCTTATTGGAGGAGCCACACTATCGCATGGCAGTTACTTGACTTCCATAATATCCTCTATAGGTGTCAGGTCTCTGGAGAACTGTACGTCCTCAACTCCCACTGAAAGCAAAGGTGGATAGCACCTTACAGATCAGATGTTGTGACTCTCTGAAGAGCTGCTTAAGCTTTTGAGTTAAAACTCAACAGCTTGGCAAAATGTGGGCATTATTTTTAGCCATACATTACATCTCTCCATTTGTGATAATTTACTACCATGCAAAATATGCTGCTGTGATACTGCTCAAGAGATAATAGCAAGGGAAAATTACTACAAGTATGTAACAAACCAAGGCCAAACCCTTCTAGGGAAACAACCTAGGTTTCCTACACTGACTCAGTGTTGAGAAATCTTTTTTATATTCTTTAACCCTTTGTTGCTCTGCAATATAAATGATATTAGAAAGAGTGAGGTAAAATGACTTATGGCACTTAGTGATTCAATTTGGCTTAATCAAATTCAAATTTGTTTGTTCATTTTTACTGTATACACTCCGGATGTTCTTTACTCACATGGTTATATTTGAGATAAATACAGAAGAAAGGTAGAAAGAAAGAGAGGTAGAAAAAAATATTAAAAAGTAACGACATAAATTAATGAAAGATTATGATCTATACCAAGTGAAATGAAGAAATCTGCACAAGTGCATACAAATGGCACAGAAGGGGTTGCTGCATTTATAGACTTGGAATACACTAGAAAAATTGTTCATCTTTCTGTTTGGATACCATAATATTTTACAGATTTTGGTAAGTAATATAATGCACCCAAATCTTTACACAGAGACTCTCTATGAATTATGTCTGACATATAGATAGATATTTTCATATATATAATCTTCTCTCGTTGGTCATCTGTGATCTACATGAATGAGTCTGCACAAATCACTGTCTTCTCTGCAAATGTAAGACTCAAAGGTCCAATCTCATATAGACTCCCTTGAAACAGCCTTTCACTCTGGGTCTTTCAAAAAACTTTTCAGAAACCAAAATAATAACTTATGCTTCAATTACTACCTGAAAGAGAGGCTTTGAGTGTGCATGAATTACCTGAGGAGCTTGACTTTGTCACGTGCTCCAGTTGTGAGTGTGTTGGACATTGTACAAACATAAAACAAAACACCTGGTTACTACCTTATTCACTAGTGCTCCTTGCACTCAATACACACTTCATTTAGAACAACACAACTCTGATTAAGAGACTGTCACTTATTTTGTACTCAAGAGAGTGATTCTGGAGATCATATATGAAAGATCCTGGGTCATTTTTCCAAAGAGAGAAATTTTGCACCTTTGCAAACCAAAATTTTCATTTTGTTTCTCCAACATCCGCATCATACAAGGTAATATTTAGCTGACTGCTTGTTCCAACCCCCTTGGGCAATGACCAATACATTGCATACTATTTTACAGATTTTTGAAATTTTGGACCTGCCATGAATGAAAAATGTTGATCAGTACTCCAAAGCCACCTTTTAGATCCAAAAAAACTTGTGGACTCATAGGCCTCTCACGCTGTGCACTCTGTATTCCTGAATCTCTTTGTTGTTATTACTGTTAGCTTATGGGCCTCATTGCTCCTTATATTAATCAGGGAGGATAATGCTGATGAAAATGTGAAGTTTCCAGTGAATCATATTAAGTAAGCACTGCCTCTTAGGCTGCAAGCACTCGGGAAATCGTTTGAGGCTTCTCTTTTCAAGTTAGAGGATGGGCCGTTACCTCCCACTTTGGGCAGGAATGTCTTGGCTCCATTTTGATGTTATATCTGTTAGGTGCAGAGTGATGAGTCTATCTTACTGCTGATTCACACCGGCTGTTCCAGCGGCAACATGTGACTGTGATTCCTCTGTGGCCCAGAGGATATTTTCCATCAGTGGTAACAGATGTTACTAATTCAGAAGGCCAAAAGAAAGAATAAAATTATAAGCACATAATACATATAAACATTGCAGTCATATGCTTTTGACGATAGGACCAATAAATGCAAAAGTTAAAAAGAAATGAATGCTGCTGCTGTTGATATTTTTGGAAGACCTGGATGGTCAGGAAGGAGTCCTACTGAATGAGGACTGAAAGCAATAAGTTAAATTGCTGATGGAAAATAGAAAATAAATTGTGGTCTTGCTTTTCTGAAGGTCTCAATAGAAATAAATGTAACTCACCTGAAATATTATATAAGAGGATATTTTATGGTGAGGTGGTGACATATTAAACCATCTTACTTCTCAGCACACAGGTTTGGAAATGGAAGTGTGTTCCTGGGGACAGTGATTTCAATGCAATTCTAGTAATTTGAGGCAAGTAATTAAATTGCAACTAATGTCTGGCCAGTTTTAGGACCAATATGATCATTAGTTGTCTGATATTCCATCTCTGCAAAATGGCATGTACATTGGAGAACTTCTCTAACAGAAATGACTGGTACAAATCTCATCCCATCTCAATCTTTGACAGTAATTCTGTCATTTCCTGGTGGACCATACCCCACTTAAATACCATTTTCAGCTGGATGGACATCTATTATTGAAAATTGTCTTTCATAAGTAGTCATTATAATTTATGTGCTCTATTGATCTACAAATGTTTAAAGGAAAAAAATACCTGTTCCTTCAGCTCTACTTCATACCTTTTCATAATCAGTCACCACTGTAGACCACTCTACTGCTAAACTGTGCTGTCTTTCTCCTTGGTACAAATTATTGGCTCAAACAAAAAACCTAGTTTGGTGCCCTTTTTCTCCTCTTTAGTTTGGCTTTTCTTTTTTTTTTTTTTGGTAAAGCAGCGAACTCCGTTTAGAAACAAACTTAAAATTTTGTGGATTAATCAGAGGAAAATAGCAATCCATTTAGGCAACAGGAATGAATCACCTCCTTTTCATTATATGAACAGGGCCTTTGTAAATTTTTCAGGACAAAGATCGTGTCTTATTCACCGGATAAACTTTGTCATTACATACACCTATGTTATTTCAAGAAATATGGGTTAAATAAGAAAAAAAGTGGCCACTTGGAACCCAGCCTGAAACTCACTGAAGTCAATGAAAATATTTCCATTAGCTCCAGTATGAGCTGGATCAGATTCAAGAGGTCCTGTGAACAAAAACATCCATGATAATATAATAAAGACTCCATCACTCAAGGGGAACAAATTAAGATCACACAGATGACCTAAACTGTTGTATTTCCTCATGGGTTTGAGCACTTGATTTTGCTCCCTTAAAATTTTAAACATAGCTGCTTTGTCTGTGTTACTGGCAGCATCACATTACACTGCAATGCAAATCAGCAGATGTCTAGCTTTTGAATTTTATCTTCTTTTTTTCTTTTTTTTAAACAGGCAACAGCCTTTCCTGCAAGTCACGATATCTGCAAAGTTACTTTTTGAGCAATAAAGGCATTATAGACACATGAAGCAAAGTTCTTCAAAGTCAGATATGATTACCCCTTCTATGACACACTTTATGCAGTATTTATTTCCATTAATATTGGAATCTATGTGTATTGTTTATTGAAAAAAATGAATGCAATGTCAAATATAGAACTGCACAGGGGAATACATTGGAATTCTGGAAATTTTCAAACTAATTCAACATTTTTGCCATACATGTATTAGGAAAAATCCCAAGTGCAAAACCTAATGTCACTGATGTAAAACTGTCTTCTAAAAGTTTGAAAGTCTGTCATCTTTCTCCATATACTCACTTCATTAAATAGTTTACAGCTTGCAAGGGGATCACAATGTTGGAGTAAGAAAATGACTGTCCTGACAGATTCAGACAATAAAACAACCAGATTGTTATATGAATGTTTTCTCAGACTGTTGCTGCAACACATAATAAATACAAATATTGAAACACCTGCATGATAAACATAATACTTTTAACAGATGTTAATCCCTCCTGAATGCGACCAGTGGATTTAGATCACATAAATGCAACTTGCCCCATTCAGGTCTCCCTGGAAATTTGCCAATCATATGGTTGCTTTCTGACCAACTGCTGCAATCTACATGCATGGATTTACTTCTCAATTCTCCTACTATGAGCATTTTTAAAACAATCAATAAATACAGCAATATGTGTGCATGACACTGAAGCTCATCTACAATTTCGGTTGCTTGTCTGCTGTCAGCATGAATTGGTTATATTATTTTCAGAAAAGAGTGTTCCAAGTTAAAAACAAACCTATTTTCTCAAAATCCTGACATTCTGGCAAGCAGAGCAGAATGTTTCTCTCCCCTTGGTGGGACTTGTTCTGCCTCAATACTCTCTGATCATATGCAGCTTCTGTTTACTTCAACAAATTTAATGGAGGTTCAGCATATTTGAAAATTAGCTATTAACCCTATCAAAACACTACCGAGGTTTTGATACCCCTAGGGGAGAAGCACGCACTTACAACTCGTGGGCTTAAACTTAAGTACCTGCTTATGCACTCTGTTGGAAAAGAGCCTGAATTTCCATCTGTCTTTTCACCTCCAGAATGTGTTTGAATGCCTTTCGTTGTAACTTCAGTTTATACAAATAGCTTTGCACCCGCACGGCCATCCCTGTGCTAGCAGAGATGACAGTGTGCATTTCCAAGGCACTGAGGGGCATTACTCAGTGCTGAGCTATCCAGCCAGCAGGCTCTGACCTACTGACGTGTGTGGAACCCAAAATAAGCAACCCTGGGAGCAGAAAATAACTGGCAACTGATTAGTCATGGAAACCGAATGGCCGAGGAAAACCTGTACACTTTGTTTCATGCCTCCAATAGCTGCATTAATTCAGAGAA
This sequence comes from Rhipidura dahli, assembly GCA_013399225.1. Lineage (NCBI taxonomy): Eukaryota > Metazoa > Chordata > Aves > Passeriformes > Rhipiduridae > Rhipidura > Rhipidura dahli. The sequence goes on from VXAC01004913.1 coordinate 524,348, forward strand.
AGTGACACAGAGGCACAACAAATAGTGTGACAGGAAAATACCAATTCTTTGTGAAAAAGCAAAACTTTACTTTCAAAATTGACAAGTAAACAAAGAAAACAGTAACACAATTTGCATAAAAATTGACACTAACTTGCCATATCTCCATGCACCACCTAGGGACATCTAAGTTTAAAATAATGTGGGATGAGTGTAGTATTTCAAAAGATAGAAAGGTTTGCCTGGTAAAGAAGTTCCCCAGAGCAATTTGGGGCTGTAGATCAGGAGAAACAGATGTAGCTGAATAGGAAGCAATAGAAGAGTTTCCCAAATGGCTCCGGTGAATCTCCAGAGTTTCTTGTGGTGACAGAGAAAGACATAATTATATCTCAGATGCATGTTGAAGAAGAATAACCAACATTGTCAAAAATGAAGACTCAATTTATTCAGTTCTGTTGTACTCTTCCTGAAATAATTGTAGGGAAAAGATTGTGGTTGGTCACAATAAATAAGAAAAACCACCAAGAAGATGCATTGCTCGGGATATGAGCAACTACAGGAAGAGAGCTGCTCTAAGACAGAGATAGACAAGAAAAGTTTCCAAAATATTACTATTCAGACATGAATAAATAGATCTATTTGCTTAATGGCAAAGAGCTGTGTTTTCTCACTGCATCTAGTTGATTCTGCTATTAGTTGCCTTAAGTTGAGGACACAAAACAAAGGAAAAACATTTCTATTGATTATGAAGGGAAAAATTCAGCTGATTCTTCCACTTTTTAGGATTATTAGCTCACTATAATTAAGAAAGAAAAGTATGGTGTTCCATAAAAATTGTTCCAGCTGGGCCAACGTGATCAAAAGAGTGAATAACCTGCTTGTACAGATGCACAACAGGTTGGAAGAGAACATGGACTTTTCTAAGATAACAACATTCATAATTATGATTAATGATTAATCATAATTATGATTACACTGTTCACTGACTGTAGTAACATGAGTAATATGTTCAAAACACTTTTAAAGGCTTTTGAAGAACTAGAATGGGTTTATTAACAATTCTAAGTGCTGCTGTTTGCAGGAAAACTCTCATATAAGGAGGAACTGGAAAGATTTTTTGTGGTATTAAAAGATCATAGAAAGATGCTGGAAAAGAACATGAATAAGATTAACTAGAAAGATCTTTTGGTCTAGACTCATGCGATGTGATAGCAAGAGGAACTTCAGTGAAAATGAACAGAAGCAAATTCAAATCTGAGGAAGGGATTGCTCTTTTATTCACTCTGTTCTTCAGACTGAGAAATCTAAAACTCGAGACTCAAAAACCATTTGGTTTCTTCTATGGTTAACAAGAGTTTCAAGAATTGTTTATAAAGCCCATTGTTCTTCAAAGATATTTTGCATTCTTTGTTCTTTATCTTAATTTTATTTTTTTTAAACTAAAGCACGAAGTTCAGAGCAGGGAGAATAAATTGTCTTCAATGTGGCTTGTTCTGACCATTTTAAAGAGTTGATCACATGCAATAACTATTTTCCCTGGCTTCAAAACAAACTTCTGGTCAGCTATACCTATAGCAGACATTCTCATGCTTCTTCTGTACCTCTGGTGTCTTGGCCCCTGACTGGCTTTGCTACTGTTACCAAAATACAGAGAATGGAGAAGCCTGGATGCAGATATACCTTAATTTTCCAGGTTTGTCTCTTCTATTCATTATAATGCTGCGCATTTTACCTTCGAAATTCTGAGTACATTCCAATTTATATCTATATAAAAAATTTTCCATTAATTAAGAGAAACTCATAGCAGGGTTTTTTTTTCCACAACTGCGTAGTTATAAAGTATTTGGATTTATCAATTTTCTATCATCTCCTGCACAAGTGTAAAGGCTTTCAGGTGATACTTGAGAGGAAGTGTGCTAGGACATTCCACTGTGCAACAATACTCCTAGACAATGTGATTGGAGTAAACCACAAGTACTATTAACAACAAGAAAATAGCCTTAACATGTTGAAAACAACCTTAATGATTTTCATTCTTAAACCTTCTTTTCCCATGATATTTATGTGCTAACGTTTCAGCTGAACTTAGGTTATTTAGGCATTTCTGAGAAGTCTACACTTTAATGGGTTCAAATGACTAAGATGAAAATGAAATTTCAGTAATTAAAGTTCATGTAAGGGGAGGTGTTTCATTTAGTTTTTTGTTTGTTTGCTTTCATCTATAGGCCTCCAGTGTTTTCGTATCTATTCTATAAACAGGATAATATAAAATCATCTAGTTACAGAAGAAATGAAAAGTTGAATGATTCGTTATATTTATATGACCTTAAAACATGTTGCAGAATTGCATTTATTACATGGGAAAAAAAACCCAAAACAATAAAACATCTTATTGAGTAGTTGATTATATGGTATTACAAAAATCTGCCTTCCAGTGGAATCCTTTGGCCTGCATATGTACAACACTATAAATCTTGCTAAATATTTGTTTCAGAAATTGTCCAGAAGGATGAACAGATTGATTTTCCAGACCTAAATCACTTCAACACCAAATAGTACTCTGGAGAAAACTGTGTTTCTCTTCTTGTTGTTTGCAGACACCTTAAGATCACACACTGAGCTGCAGCAGTTCAGCTTTCTGGTCCTTTTGCTGTTTCATAGCACCAAGATGGAAAAGGCACAGCTTTGAGACTACCTAAATACAAGGAGTTGATGAAAACCACAGCAAAATTAAGGAATTAATGAATGCATTTCATTAATTCTGAACTCAATAACAGACTGTATTTCTAGCCTGTGAATCTGCATGAATTTGAAAGCTTGAAGAAGAAAAAAACAAAGTGAATGTAGGACTTTTTCACAAAATAGCTTGTAAAGGTTTTGGTTTTTTACAACATATTTTCCTACATTTTTACAAAAAGTCAGCAAAACATTTATTTTTCCATTAAACTTGTCGAACTGCCAGGTCAGCATTTTACAAAGTAAAATTTTTCAGCCATAAAAATTTTGACTTGTGAGTTGTTTATAACTTAATACCTCTAGTTAATGGTGTTCTGATTAATTTCCCCAAAGAATTTGCTGTTCTAATTTGAGCTCACTGTTTCGATTTGTATTCAATAGCTGTGATTTTTGAAATGTTATAAAACATATTTCCTCAGCTGAAAAGAATATTTTTTCCAGTTGACCTGAAAGGATATTCCATGCCACATACCTTCCTGTTAAAGACAATACATACTTGTAACTTAGGCATTTAATGCTATGCTTTTAATTTGCTGGTGAAAGCCTGATGCCATCCTTTTCCATTTGTACTGCAGGCTCCTGCCTGAAACACCATGCTTGCCAAAGGCATTCACAAATCTTTGATTTTTAAAAGAAAATTACATTACATCAGATCCCATTAAAAACTGAAAAGTAAGGAATGGTTTTTCTCACTTCTGTCATTCATAACATGCACCAAACACAATTATGTGTGTGTGCAACACTTCCCAACTGCAGTTGTACCAGACTTCTAAGGCCTAGAAACACTGATGCAGTTCAGGCTGGTTTTACATATATGATCAGTTTTAAGAAATCTATTTTTAAAATATGGAGGCCTGAAAGCTGGGGAGTCATATCCAGTGTGGTCAAAGATGAATGCTTTGTAGAGCTCTTATGAGACCAGCCTTAGACCTTTGTCATGTCTACTAGATTATATTCTCCTGAAAATCTACATAAAAAGTTAGGGCTCATACATATTTTCTAGATGTTTACACACCTTTAGGCATGCAGCCAGCTAGAGTACTATATAAAGGGCACTAATGCCCTATATAAAAATATATATAATGCCCTATATATAAATATATATATTTATATATGGTATTGCTATTGCTTAGTATAAAGAAATTTTAGTGTGAAACATTCTTTACGGAGAAGAAGAAACCTGTGCCTTCACCTGGCAAGTCACTTCTCTGTCTTCTATTTGTTTGGGGATTGCTGGGGCTTTTTCTGACCAGCTTGGATTAGGAGAATATTGGTAATAAATGCTTCATGAGAAGTCTCCTTGCAAGTACAGGATAGAACTGGGAAATCCATAGAAAAGGGAAGAGAGAAATTTTTCAAACACAGCCAGAACCTCTCTCGTTTACACTCTAAGCCTCTTTGGATTGCAGAAGACTCTTGAATTTAGTGCCTACTTCTGAAAAAGAATTGAAACATTTCAAAAGATCCAAAAAGCCATGTGGAAAGGTAGAATTTATGCACCTTAAAAAAAAAAAAAAAGAAAAAATAAAAGCTCAACACCTACTTGTCAAAACTCTCATTTCCTATTAAGTAAATGAAATTGAATTGGTGTTTAGTGGTTTAGTGGGTTTCTCCTCTGCTAAATGAACACAACCTGCTGGATCCAGCAAATTCATTAAAAATGTGCTTTTACAGGATAAAGGGCTTTAGGAGCTGCACAAACCAATCAGACTTTATGTGTTTCCAGACCAGTTCTATTCACAGGGTGCGAGTGAATATCTCCCAGCTCCCAGAAAGCCTCCCTTCACAAATAAAAAGAACAGAGATAAGCTGAAAGACACGCAAGGTGAGCATAAAATGTAATTAAAACATACTTTCATTTGCAGTCTATTGCAGCTGCTAACCATACTGATTAGCAGTTCTTCCATCTATGAGTCACCTCGAGATCTGTTCACAAGGGGTCTGAGCCTGAAATCACTCTTGTTTCAAAGGCTGACAATGAGCAAATATTCAGATGTTGTTCCATGTAGGCTGAAGACCAGTAAATCTACAGTATGAAGTGACAAAACGTGTCAGCTTAGAAGCCATTATGTTAACTGAATAATTTGCATATGATAATTGCATAATATTTACACTCTCTGGGTCAACAATTATATTATTTTTCATGCAGGATGCTTGAAAACCAAGACAAGCAAAGCAGGCTGCTAAGCACAGGCTTCCTTCCCTTTCTATCTGTAAGATACACCTTGAGGCCAGAATGTGAAAATAAAAACCAGGTAAATTCTGTGTCATCACTAATATCAGACAGCTCACTGTAATTTTCCCTTACATCCCAGTTTGCACAAGTGTTAAATACAAGTCCTGCTGGTGTTTTATGAACTTTATTTATAATGATTACAGATGGTACTAAAACCAAGTCCACTTTTTGGCTGTTCTTTACACTCCTTTACTTGTACTTGTGGGTTACACTTTTGTAGGAAAAACCTGCCAAGGTAAAAAACTCAGCTAAAAGAAACGTAGAAAACAGGTGATTCAATATTCCAAGGATGAGCTGAACATGTAGTACAAGATGCTCCTGAGTGATGAAGTTGTCCTCCCCCGTTTCAGCCCAACTTTTCTGTGCTACATGAATTCGTTGTCCTACATCAAGACTTTCTAAATGCAGTAGCTCTCCAGTCAGTTCCAGCAAAGCTCTTAGTGAATCACTGCCCAAGTTGCCCATAACACATGGTGATGGACTTGACAACAGTCACCTCCTTCCACACATTTGCCCCATCATCGCAGAATGATATGGTCTTTTGTCTCTGCTTATGGAGATCTGTAGCAGGTTGTTCCCTTCATATCTGCAGGGTGAGTATCCCCCATCTTCAGAGAGGTGCATCTGATCTAGGAAAAGTTCCAGCTAACCACTGTGAAAGGAGGGGGGCACTGAGAGAGTTTCTGCCTCCAGAGCCCTATCTGATATTTCCTATGTTCAATTGCTGAAGTCTAAAGCTGTTTATTCACTTCTTTATGTCCAGCCTTCAAGGGCAATCGTGGTGAATGCCTAATACAAATGCAGCTGTATGGAAAATATCATCCATAGGAGTTTGGCTTGTAGTTGGGATTACCTGCTGTTTTGGCATGTTTCCTTTGGAGGAGGTGGGCGCTCTGAAGGGTTTTGTGCTGGTGTGGCGTTCTGCCTCCCCGGCAGTTGTGTGGCTGCCAGATCCCACAGCCACCACTTGCACTTTTCATGCAGTAGTCATCTGGTGACATGGGGACAGCTTTCCCCTTGTCTATCCCCAACCAGAATACTGGGGCACCTCTCAGATGGCTCTGTCATCCACAGTTTCCTGGGATGGGAGATGGGTGCTGCTCAGATATGCACTGATGGATTTCTGTGTGGTTTCAAGAAATTTCATCCCAAGTCTTTTTCACATTGTAAGTATATTTCAGAGGCTGCTAAATCAAAACCTCACAGATAAGAGAATATACATAGCCACCAGTCAAGTTGAATAAATGCCAAATGCAAAGATGTGTGCAGGCATTTCTGGGTACTTGTATTTATGCCTTCATGCACACCAACCCAGGAATGTTTTGCATTCCCAACTCTGAAAGCCTTGCCCTATTTTTTTTTGTATAGATATGGTCATGAATGTCTCCACAACATAAACATTTTTATTTGCAAAAGGGGCCTTGGACAGTAAAAATTTTTATAGCTCACATCTTCTCTGTCCTGAGTTATTTAAGATTTAAACTTTTGTGATTAATTTCTTAATTTTTTTTACTACTATATTAATAACTTTACCACTGTAGCAAATGTTTCCAATATTTTTTTCAAACACAAATCCACTAAACAATTTTTGCATTTATTATGTTTTTCTTTAATGCATAAATCAAAAGACAATAACAAGCCTGATGTCAAAGAAAATTTTTGACACTTCATACATTAAATAAAAGCAGCCGATAAACAGTTTAGATGAAATTATGGCTTGAAATGTAGTTCCCAAGAGGAATGTGGTTCATAAATTGATTTTATACTGCCTCTGTCATTGTTGATTTGAGATATGCACAAGACACCCACAGTTGTTACCAGTTCTACCATTACTTGGCCTGCCTTTGCTCTGATGGATATTTAGACACATGGAGACTACCAGCCATCTATTTCTGTGAAAAATGTGTTGTTTGGTTGTCATCACATGTGTAGCATGCTGCCTTCCATTTGAAAACTTGACACATAATAAAAAATTTTGAAGAAAATCAGCCTTTAAATTTTGACCATTCCTGAATCCCAGAAGCTTCTATAGCTACTTTGGGTATTCAAGGGGGAAGTGCTTTCCCATCAGTAAAAATGAGGTAACATTCGATTGGTAATTGACCAAAGCTCATTGAGTCTCAAAGTTAAACCATTTCAAGCTCATGAGTTCTTTATTGTATCCTGGCTTTCAAGTCTCCTTGAAAAAGATGCTTCCTTATTCTTTTGCACTTAATCTTTTTCTATAGCTAAATGTTACCAGAGAAATCACTGCTTCAAAGATTCTGGTCTGTGTATTGCCAGAATATTTATAATACGCTAGTGTTCACTTCAAATATGGGAAATGAGAGATTAGTTTGTGTGGAACTAACCATTACGATCTACAAGGTTCAGAACAAGAATTTCATTTCTCATTCAGCTCTGTTGGAAGAAAGTGGTTTGCAAAGCACCTGAGATTATGTAATACTGTGTCTTTCACACTAAAGTCTTGATTTTCAAAATTGCACTCTCCATCTAAATATTTTTGTCTCATAGGAATGGAACAATTCATTGAGCTGTTCTCTCTCTCATTTCACCAATGAGTACTTCAAAAAAGTGTTAAGGGAGAGCTAAGAGTTAACTCAAGCATTCATTGTAGAAATGTTCTAATAACAATGAATTATAAATAAAACAACCATGGATGGACTCATCTAGCAAATGATATATTTATTCAGTGTACCACTTAGGTTTTTTACAGGTCAAGGTACCCCACCTCTACAAGCAAAGGTGGTAAGCTTCTCAAAGTGCCCTTAATCATTATGCTGCCTATGTGACAGCACATTTGCTGAAAGCTGTACAAATGGAGCATTGTACCTGAATGGCAAATATATGCTTTCAGCACAAACAAAACTAATAGATTTTAAGAGTGACTTTATGCCTTCACTAGCAACTAGTCTTTAAAGAGTACACATCCTTAGCACAAATCCTGATGATAAAGTATGTGCAAGCAGAGCTCTTAAAAAGAGCACATTTGAAAGAGAGTCTACATAGCCCAGCAGATTTGCTATTTGCTGCACTTTCAGTTCACTCCTCCAACACCTCTACACAGATTTCACAGCAATATGCATTCACTTGAAGAAAAAAGTGGGTCTATATGAAATCAACCACAAATATCTTACCACTGCTCAACTCATGACATTTGTTGCCATTGTTTTGTAGGCAATGGTATAGCTGGTTGATAGCACCATTATTTTTCCTCCTGACAATTTTTACTTGTACATGGCACTGACATTGCAGAAAGCCCATGGAAGATGGCTGGCAGCTGGCAGGCTGGATTTGTAAAGTGAGCTTTAGGCAACTGTGTGCATGCAATGCTGTGGGGCCAAACTGGGAAGTACAAACACCTATTGCTCTCATACAAGTGATGAATTTTTCAACAGGGAGATTCATGCCAATAAACTGGGCACATAGACGTAACACATATGATTAGCTTATAAAAAAATAACCAGAAGTGAAAAACACCTAACCTGTACTATTCATCAATGAAGCTTGATGTTGCCTTTCTTTTTGTTTGTTTCATTTCCTTATTTAAGTGAAAGGCTTATTTAAGGAAAGGCTACTGCTTTATTAGCAATGTCACCAAAGCCTGTAATTCATTCCCCTGAAACCACAAGGTTTTCCTTTTCCTTTTTTTTTTTTTTGTCTGATGGTGTAGATGTAAAACATCCAGTGAAGGCTTTATCCTTGTATGGTATGAGGAGCTGAGCTCACCTTTGGGCTGTGTCCAAAGAAAAAATCTTCGTGGTAGAAATGTATTCCTAAGAGGCCATTAAACTTGCACTAGGCATTAACATTGATAGTATGTTGATCTAGCTTCTGTCCTCTCTACTGCCCTCGATAAAGTGACTGAAAACCTTTCCCTCATCATATCCCACTCCTTTTTACTCAAATCCCTGCTGCCTTCAAGATGTGGAAAACAATTCTGATTCTTGAAAGTTTGAGCTTCTTGAAGCTTCCTTCACTCTTATCCCTCAAAGGTGAGTAATAATGCTTTCCCCACTTTCTCCTCTTTTCTTGAAAGAAGAAAAATCCACAATGAGACTCAATTAGTTTCAAGGCCAAGGTTGTCTTTAGATCTCATGACAGAAACCAGGAGGATTTTAGATATCTCATCTCTCAGAGGCTGAGAAATCTTACTTTGAGCACAGCCTAATTCTGAAGGTTCCTGAGTCCAGCCAGCACTAACTCCACTGTGGATCACAGAGTTTCTTCTCAGACAAAAGTTGCCCCTTGAATGCACCTTAACTTTAGCTAATAGCAGCTCTCTGCCCTCCACTTGGCCTTCTGGGCAGAGCAATCAGTGGCAGCTGCTCAGGTGAACCAGGCACCAGCCTTTTCCCTCTCAAGAAACAATCAGCACATGTTGAAGAGACATTTGAATGAGACCATTAGCTCTGAGCCACTGTGCTCCTGACCTCTCCAATGTCCCTGTCCTGCCCTGCACTTTCAGGCTTGGTAACACTGATCAGGCTGTGCTGTTCTCCCTGACCCCTGCGCACTTGCATTGACCAGCCTGGCAATGGCACAGAGATATCCCAGGGGAGAAGGGATGGGTCTGCATGCACCCAGACAGAATGCAGTTGATCAGGCTGCTAGGTGGCTGCTGGAAAAGCAGTAGGAGCTAATCGTGGGCAGAGCAGTTCATGGGATCAAGTTTGATGTGGGTGCCATGGGGTACCCTTCCCTTGCTTCCAGCAAAAGTAGATATGTTCCATCTCTATGTTCTCCCCTTAGCTTTGCCATTTTTCTTGCTTATTCCATTACATTCTCAGTGATTTCCCCTCATGTTCTTTCTCTTGTACGTCTTTCTCGGGCAAATCCTAGCCCAAAACTCAAGTCAAATCCCTCCATCTTTCTGTGTGACTACCTAAAGCTTTCTCCAAACATCCTGACCTCATCTCCCTTCACTATAAAGCAATTCAGGCTGAAAATTATTGTCATTGCCCTGTCTGATATTCAGCTTTTCCAGGTTGGCCAGAGTGACCAGCAGGGCATTTTCTTGGTTAGGTTTCTAACATCAGGCAAAATAAGCAGAGCGTAACCCTGTGCAGCAGGGGAGCTGAGCTCCTGCAACTGGCATCATCCCACCATAGATTAGAGCACAGTTTCTCAACAACAGGAAAAAGTCAACAACTGGCAACAGCCCTGTTGGCTCTTGGCTTAAAATATTAAGATTCAGTAATTAATATGTCTTCTCTGCACTCTTAAGGATTGATTATTGCCAATGGGCTAAAAAAATATTAGCCAGAGAAGAGGTAATCTAGAGTCTTTTCTTTTGATGTCAATTAATGATTTAATTATTTTCAAGGACCTATGAGAAATGGACTGCTTATTCTGGAACAGGTATATAAAGTGACTTACCTACCTGTGTAACACACACAAAGAAAAGATTTTTCATACAGTCCAAGTACAAATGTGCCTGACCTACATTTGGTGCCTCTCCTGCCTGTTCTTCCTGTGTGAGGCTTACTGTGGCATTAACTTACTTTTATTTTTAAGGTTTTGGGGTTTTTTGTAAGAGTAACTGAGGGATGTAGACACATTCACAACTAAAACAAGCTCTTTTTATTCTTGGCTGCTTTAATCCTATCCTCTGAGAACAGTCCCTTAAACCAAGGTTTACGGTCAATCACCAAAAAAAGTGGGGGGTCCATTACCTTCCCCGTTTAATTGTAGGGCAGGGGCCTTTAACTTTCCATGAGGTTTTACTAAAATTTCTTCTGGGCAGAATTTCCTTGAACCTGGTAATTAAGACCACAGGATATGTGTTAATTGTCTTTGACATGCAGAATTATCTGCATTTACCCAAACTAATAACATCACTACAGACATGTCATTTTTTAAACACATGGTTTAAAATCATCTATAAATTTAATTACTTTCAAATAACACAAAGATTGACAAATGCTAGAAAAGCTGAAAGAAATTAAGGAAAATATGTAACTTTATCCTTGATTCACCCTTTTAGGATTCCATTTTCTGAAAGATTCATAAGGCTTGGGAAATCACTCTTTTTTATGGTTTCTGTTCTATTAATGTACAGTTGCACTGGTCAAACAAGTTATGGTCTTAATTTTGGAAGGGCTTGCTTCTCTGGGCTAAAGTCAAAAATCTTGATAAAAACAACATTTTAATTTCCCCGAACACATTTTTTCTGGGTGTCTAGCTATATAAAATATCAGAAAGGAAAAAGAACATAAAAGAAACACCTTGTAGAAAAGTAAAGGTAGAAACAATTGGGCAGAGAAGTTCAGAACCAGAGCATCTGTAAGCATCTTAAGAGTTTTAATAATATTTAAGTATTTATATAACTTCGACTTTGAAAGAATATCATAGCTGATAAATTTTAACTAGATATGATTAAGTAATAGGTGAAAATTATGACACCATTCAATTTAATTTTGTCTTTAAAATTAATCTACAAAATAGATGTGTTTGATTTAAACATTATTCATTGCTCAAAATTACTTAATATTACCTAAAATTAATAATTAATTTTCTTTACCAATTACTTAGCAGGTTTCCCCCAGGTAGCATGTAAAAGACAAAACTGGAAGCTGGTGTGGTTATGCACCAAGCATATTTTCATGACCAAGCTCCATGATTTGATAAGATTAACATATCTTTTCTGATTTATTATATTTTTTTGCTTAAGACACCTACTGGTCTCTGTTTCCTCTCCTCGTCTCCAACCAAATCTTAAATCTTGTCTTACACTATTCTCATGGTATGGAGGCATGGATTTTCCATATTTTATACAGCAAAAAAGGCTTCAGTTAGTAGTTCTACCATATTTTATTTTTTGAATAGTAGCAATGTGCCCTGAAAAGGTGATTATGATTTTCAGAATTAGTTTATCCTGACAAAATTTGTCATTCATTTCTAAAAAGTTGTGAATATTGAATAATTTTCACTTTAAAAATCCATCTTTCAGGAAATGTTCTTTGCTAGAACATCCCCTGGAAAATGGTGGCTCAGTGTGGAGATTGTGTAATGGGTCTGTGTATTTCTCTGACCACAGCTTCCATTTAGGTTTAATTGAAGGACAATTAAACTTGTGATGTTTATTCACGTAAACTTCAAAGCAAATAATCCAGAGGGGTAAAAAATGCAATGATTGTTAAACTTTGCTAATAATTATGGTGCTGTACTGCCCTATCCAGTGTCTTTTCCCCTGCTCTAAATCAACTGGACAAAGGACTGTACACGTTGGCTTTTTCTTTCCGGCAGTAATTCTGTGCCTGCCACACTGTTGTGCCACTTGGTGTGGTAGCAGCTGACAGCCTAATGAATAGCTTTCCAGTGTGCAACGAAGATGGTAGTGTGAAGATGACAGAATACTGTAATGCTGAATGCAACAGGACCATGAATTAAAGGAAAAAGAAAGGTTTAGAAGTGAAGTAGTATTTCTGAGATCACTTTCTAATCTGCAAGTTCTATTTCTTGCCAAAAATAAGTGGGCTGTGAGGTAAGAATGTAAATAGGTTTAGGCAAAATTTTGAGCATAAATAGGAAAGTATGTAAATACCCTCTAAGTATTCTGCTGGGGTCCTGCCCTTGGACTAATCAGCCTCACCAGAAAGCTGGTTTGGCTGGAAATCCATAAGCCCTGGTAGGGATGGGTGCCCTGTACTGCCCTGTGAGCTTTCCATTTGTAGTTGTGTTCTGTGTTCTGATCCTTCCTCATGTTTAATTCATAACAAAAGCAGACAGAACAGCTCAACATGCCTGCCAGTGTCATTGGCACAGCCTGCCGGGAAAGGTGGGGGCTACATCCATCTAAGAAGAGGAGTGGTAAGGGGAACAAGTATGGACTCACACACTTTGCCCTTGTTCATCTCCTTCCCAAATTTTTTTCTTCCTCTTCCATAAAGGAGCTGCCCAACCTGACAGCTCCACACTTCACTGCCTTCAGATGTCTCTAAACTTTCCTTTGAAGCAGTGAAAATCATGCCATGAATCACAGCAGTGATGAGACATGAGTGCAGACAGACAGAAAACGAAGTCAGATTGCCAGTCCTGGGCAACAAAAGACACTCCCAGGTCAAAGAGGTGGATATGCTTTTCAGCAAGGTAAAACTAATGGGTGAAACCTTCAATTAAAAGCAGAGATAGTCCTCTGGATCACAGTGCTTAGGGTACTAATCACCTCTCACAGTACTGGCCTTGCTGTCTTCAAAAACTTAGACTTTGGTGCCTACAGTGACCTCAGCAGAAGGTGACAGTCTTCACTCCCTGACAGAAGTCCAGACTTTACTTCTTTTTTTTGGCCAACTTTCTCTTTAGCTATAATCCTGGGGCTTTATCCTTCCTAAAATTTGGTAGATGCAAACAAATTATTTTAAAAATGGTCACAGAATCATCTGCATCTTGAAGCTTTTGCTATTTCAGCACACGACCTTGAAAGGGCTGGGTAGGGGGACTCCACCTGTTTGGTTTTATGCACAGTAGTGTATGATTTTGCACTGTGATGACTAGTTATAAACAGAGTAAATTCATATAAACAAATAAGAATGTCTTGAAGACAGTGGAAGCAGGAAAACAGGCATTTGCAGAATATATTTCTACATGTGAAGTATAGTTTTGAGAACACACTTCAAACTGTAACTTACAATATCAATTAGTGCTCTTCATTTGTATCACAAAGTTCAAAGATAAAGCAACTGGAAAAAAAACAAGCAATGCTCACATTTTGCCAGAGTTTTATAATCAATTAAAAATCTTTGCTGCTATTTACATAGTTGAATGGCACTACATTTACACAATGCAATTTTGTGTTATTTCTATGTAAATATTTCTTTAAAGCCAGATGTAAGTTCAGATTAGTTGTGAAAGAAACACTAAAATAAAATAAACTTCCATTTGGGGGTGATCACAAATTACTCTAAAACTGAAGAGCAAGCTTGTTAAAATGCAACATGAAAAACAAACTATATTAAAACAAGCTGAATAAACTAGGAAAAGCAACACATAGTCATGCCTTCAAAAAGGGTTACCTTATTGCAATAGATTCTGAGGTTGAATACATATACAGGGTCTGAAATTCTCACTAGAACAACTAAAAGCAGAATTTACCCCTTCTTCCTCTAATTCTAGTTCAATCCTAAATGGTAATTTCATTATTCCATCCTGTTTCTGCCTTGAAATCCACTGCCAAAGCACACAGTCCCTTAGAAAGAACCCTGCCAAATTCTACATTGTTTAAAAGCAATCTGTAAAAGAAAGAATGGAAAATCACAATTTCAAAACAACTAGATCATAATCTTCTTTCACTCTTGTTTGTCTGACATCATGTACCTCTCTCAGATGCAATCTTGTAATTAGGTAATTTAGACTGAAAATCCCCCAGTGATAACCACAGGTTTATACCTACTGCATATTTTTCCATTCCACAGATGAAGGTACAAACAAATAATTAACCAAATTTTCAGAGTTCCACCCAAGTCCTGGGGAACTACAGGGCTGAGAAATAAAATCTGAGCATGAAAAATCTTCTTCAGTTTGAGCTTTTTACAGAGTATATTTTGAAACGACTTTATCTGGAAGTTTTAATTAATCATTATGGATGTCCATTTCCCTGCATTCCTGACTTTTAGGTTTCAGTGGCTGGGAAATGGTACTCACAAAATAGTTATCAATAGGCAAACAGAAAGGTGGATCAAGCGGAGTTTTGAAAAGATCCATCCAGTAATTAATTCTTGTCAATCCTTCAATAATTATCTGCATTATAAGCTAAAGAATATATATACACTTCATGCAGGTATTTTATACACAAAAGGTGACATCAAGCTACAAAGAACTTAATGTAGATGGAAGAGCAAGGCTGGAATTCAAAATTATCTTGACAAAATGAAGATGTGATAAGGGGAAAAATATTTATTACACTTTTCAGAGTAATGAATTGCATAATGAGAAGGCAATATCCAAGACTGGGATAACCTTTCATGGAATGATTTCCTGGTTGTTTTGGAACATAGATTGAACATAAACCACCACTATCAAATTACCATTAAAAAGAAGAAAAGAGCCAGTAGGAGATATTAACAAACATGCAGGCATGCAGGCTACAAGATAGGTGAGGTAAACCTTCACCTCTGCTCACTGCAGGAGAGGTCTAGTTGCCCTACTATATCTAGTCTTAGCTATACTATTTCAAGAAATACAAGTACAGCTTAATTAAAGGGCCAGAAAAACACATTAGACATTTAAGAAGTGTAATAATAATAATTAAAATTAAAAAGTGTAATAATAATGATTAAAAATAAAAGTTAGTTTTCTTGTGTACTGGTGTAGAGAAAAGAGTGCTAAGCAGAAACATGTTAATCAAATACATAGAAAACAGACATAAAGAAAAAAAGAATAAACCATTCCCTGTGTTGACAGGAACTAGAACACAAAATGAGCTTCAGTCGCAGTAGCAGAAGACTCAACAAAGTTTTGGGAACAACAAGAAAGAAATAAATACTGAAATAAATGTCTTTAAATACTGAAATAAATGTCCTGTAGAAGAAAAGAATAATCTCTGGAAATCTGTGAAAATACAAGCCACTGCCAGGAATGCTGTTTTTGACAGATGAAAACATCTTGCAACAAAAGGTGATATACTTGCCTCTTCAGACACCATCCAGCCTTCTGTTTTCTCTGGCTTCTTTTAGTCTTTAGAGCATAAGCTGAGATATCTTGTCAAATTAACTTTGACATTGGCAACTTTGGAGTCTAATCTTTCTTTCTGAAAACACTTTGGCTTTGTTTCTTTGAAAATAGAAGGCTGTTTTGTCATATCAATAACATAGTCAACATATTCATAACAAAGAAAAATAAGTTGGTAGTAATTTTCTGGCCATACATCCAACACACTTCTTCAGCTACCTTTCCATCCCTTTATTACTATGAATTTTGAACAGACTCTGCACAGGGTCATCCCCCGCTTAGATGAAAGTTCTCCAGCAACAGAAATCACTTGATTTCATTTTATTATTAAGGCACTCTCTCACGAAGGTGAGGGGTTAATGACACACACCAAATTATACAGAAATTTCTTTAAGGAAGAGATTCATCTTAGACCAACAGCTACAGAAAAGAACGACAGTGATTGATCTTCTCACCACTCAGCAGCATCGGCAAAGTTACAAACATATACTGTTTTTACTCCTCTGGGAGTTATTTATTGAGCTAAGGGAGGGTGGATAGCACTTCCTTTGAAGTCAAACATCTTGCTTGGATAAGGAGATATGCTGCATGAAACAAAAGCAATAAAAAGACAAAATGCTTTATTAAATCTTCTTTATCACAATATTGTGTTCCAATAACATGATCTAATTAAAGACGTATATGAACCTCTTTTCATCTGAAGATTAGTTCAGAGGTCTTAATTTATTCTGAAACAAATATACTGCTGAAATATTTCCAAGATTTCAAGTGATGTATTCTTTCCATTTTATCTAACAGGTGTTGATGCTTTAACTACCTCTTCAAGATTTGTTGTACAGGGAGGAAGAAAATGACAGCACTTTTTGAAAGGAAGTGACAAATTATTTCTTTATTACCAAAGCAGCAAGAAATATACTGGTTATTCATTTAATAAAGAAAAACTTCATAAATTGTATAGGTCTAATAGTGGATAGCTCTTAGAGTGTATCTCATTGTTTGCAAGTTCACCTCAGTTCTTTCCTTCATATAAAAGAGGTGAAATATCAGATGCTTTGAAGACACCTTGCACAAAACATCTTTTGGAAAGTTGGGTTCGTATGCATTTTCCTTAAGGTCAGCATTTCTTCCAAATAAGTTGAATGAAGGAGATTACTGATTTCCCTTAGCATGGAACTAGAGGAAAATATTTTCAGGCTTCAGCCATTAACTTTCTCTTGAAGCACTCTACTAATTTTCCCCTAACACTTGCAGCTGGCTTAGTCCTGCAATAATACCTGCATTAAAAATATCTTCTTTTACTTACAAAATCAATTTCAACAAGGTTTGTTTCCATTTCATGGTAGCTGTGATTCTGCCACATTTGGTATAAAACAAGAAAATAAATCTGATATATCGTATTCAATGAAAGTTAATTGTAGGAACACTATAAAATATTGCTTAGGTGTAGAATATTTCAAGTCTCTAACAGTAAAAATTGAATGACAAATAAATACACCCATTGCTACATACAGCCATACCTACATCTCTGTAACTTTTATGCAATGGAACTGTAAAACTTGCATGAGAAACCTGTGTATTCTGTTGTAACAGCTTTGCAGAGTGTTTGAAACATTTGAAAAATGCTTTGTGCTGCCCAGAATTTCATTGAACTAGACCTAGAGGAGGTTATTCCCTAACAGGAAACAAATATTTAGTAGAAGGAATATTTCTCTCTCTTCTTCATTTTTTTCTCTCCTAAAATATTCACTTCCATATCGCGCACAGTGTTCCTTCCTTAATCAGGAATTGTTCTCATTTTGGTTTTTGCATTCAACAGCCATTCTTATTTATGTGTATGGGGGTTGTTCACTGACTACATAACTTTGGTATCGTTTTTGTATACTTATTGTCACAAGTATACTCCCAGTTCCCTTTTTAGCCCTTACCAACTGTCATCAATCCTGCCTTAAGTCCTTTACTCTTCTTTTATAATCATGTAGAAAATTACCATAGTTAAAAAAAAACCAAACTTGTTCTACACAAGTACTTTTGTTCTTATTGTTATTAAATATCCAAGATCTCTGTTCCTCCCTCAGTGAATTCATTATGGCTGTACATTTTACTCCTTCATATAGCCAAACAGATCAGATTTGACACACTTAGGATCTCATCCAAGACCATCTGTTTTATCAGGCCTTTTATCCAACATTATTAAGGCCTTATTTAAAAACAGAAAATGGGGATGCATTATTAACTTCTGTAGAATTCTGGAGGAAGACAAAAACATTTTCTGCTCAAAGTGGTATAATAATATACCCACATGCTAAGGCAATTGGAGTTATTACAAACAGCTTTTATATAATGCAAATTAAAGCTTACCTACAGAATGTGTGAAGCAAAATTATTTGAAGAAAAACAGACAAAATGGACAGTAGAAGTCAAGAGAGGTGGTATATTTTGTGGTGGGGACTTAGCTGTATTCCAAAATTAGGTTTTGTACTTGTAATAAAACATTGGGATACATATTAAACTTTTGGGAAAACTAACTGCAAATAATATCCACATTAGACTAAGAAAGAAGATAATTCTACAAAGGGAAAACAAAAGTATGAGAAGAATGGGACTTCCATTGTATTTTATGTAGTCCTTCTGATAACTGCAAAAAAACAAAGCCCAGAAGTATTTAGATTAATACTGAAACAAATGGCAGATTCACCCAAATATAGACCAGAAATCTGCAGCAGTAGCAGTAGCTAACTTCCGAGCAGGTGAAATCACAGTAAGTCACTGTAAGAACTGGGAGATTGCTCTTGCAAAATGCAAGTTCACTGCCAACTCTGAAAAATAACTGGAAGCTCTAGTATCTTTCTTTTAGATATGTTCCATCCACATTTAAGTTAAACTTGCATTTTTTATTTCTTTTCCTATGTCCATTACCCTATGTGTGTTCTTGATCTAAACATGCTCTTGTTCTTAATGAATCTCTCTATGGATCCTGAAGCGTATACCAAGGTTAGTCTCCAAATTTCTACAGAAAACCCTTTCCAGATATTACATTAATAAATTGATTCTTGGACATCAAGATGTATCATGCAGTCAAACTCTGAACAGGTACAGTCACCATTGAGTTCAAAACTGGCTGGATGGCCAGGCCCAGAGAGTGGTGATGAGCAGAGTTACATCAAGTTGGTGGCCAGTCACAAGTGTCCTGTTAAATACCCTTAACATTGATCTGGACAGGAGGATCAAGGGCACCCTCAGTAAGTTCACCCTAAGCAGAGCAGGAGTGTTGAACTGCTGCAAAGGGATCTGGACAAGCTGGATGGATGGGTTGAGGCAAATTGTCTGAGGTTCAACAAGGCAAAGTGCCGAATCCTGCCAACCCCAGACAGAGCTACAAACTGGGGGAAGAGTGGCCCAGCAGAAAAGGATCTGGGAGTGCTGGCCAACAGCTGTCTGAACATGAGCCAGGATGTGCCCAGGGGGCCAAGAAGGCCAATGGCATCCTGGCCTGAATCAGCAGTAGTGTGGCCAGCAGGACCAGGGCAGGGATTTTCCCCCAATCCTTGGCACTGGTGAAGCAACTGGTGAAGCCACTGGTGAAGCCACTGGTGAAGCCTCAAATCCTGTGTCCATTTTCTGGGCCCACCACTGCAAGAAAGACATTGAGTGGCTGGAGCCTGTCCAGAGAAGCACCAAATGAGATGGGGAAGGGTCTAGAGAAGAGCAGCTGGGGGAGATGGGATTGTTTAGCCTGGGGAAAATGAGGCAAAGGGAGACTTTACAACTCTCTGAAAGAAGGTTTAGACAGGTGGGCATTGGACTTCTCTTCCAAGAAACAAGCAACAGGACAAGACAAAACCACCTCAAGCTGTGCCAGAGGAGGTTCAGGCTGGACAGCAGTATGAATTTTTTCACTGTTAGGGTGGTCAGACATTGGAACAGACCGCCCAGGGAGGTGGTGGAGTTACCATCCCAGAAAGGGTTCAAGAAATGACTAGATGTGACACTTAGTGCCATGGTTAAGTTGACATGCTGGTGATCAGTCAAAGGTTGGGCTCCATGATCTTGGAGGCCTTTTCCAACCTTAATGGTTCTTTGATTCTGTGTTTAAAGGACACCGTGCTACATAGAGCAATCCCATCTGTGTCACTTCCTACCAAACTGACATGCCTTCACCCAGCTGGCCTGGTGAGCCATCTGGATTTTAACAGAATTGCCAATTTATTTCTGCAAATATTTTACTGTTTTCTAATATTAAAACACTGTAAATCTCAGTCAGCGAAACATTAAACAATTACTAGTACAGATAAAGAGTTCCCAAATGGTACTGATACACATCAGAATGGCAGGTTCAAAGACATGGGAGAACCTCAGTACATTTGATCTGTCATAGGAAAATAGTGGTTCCAGGAAAAATCATCCTATCTCTTGCCAGTAGAACGTCATACGTTTATTACAGACAGTGCCAAATTTACATTGCGTTTTACAGATATGTGAAGAAAAGCAGTTATTGTCCCAAAACTGTTCCAGCTGTGGAGGAGCAGAAAAATATCTTTTGTTAGGGAAAAAGAAAAGAAAATTACCTAGGCCCAAGGACAGCATAACAACACACACAAAACTGGATTGAGCAGTGGATTAACAAATCCTGAGCTAAAATTAATACTGAGAAGAGATTCCTTTGAGTACATTAAGGACCTCAGCAGCTTCTATAACAAACCAGGGTAATTCAGACAGTGATTAAAACTCATGAAAAGTAAATAACCAGTGTTTCTATTTGTTGGTAGATAAGCATAGCCTAATAACTTCTCATTGGATTTTCATTATTGGGTTCACAAGAGGTGAAGGACAATGGAGAGAAGTCAAGCTTATAACTAGCCTAGAAGTAAACATAAGCCTTTGCTTATATCTTTTTGTGCTCAATTCTCATAACATACCCTGAAATGCCACTAATATATGGCAAAAAATGGGAAATTTGTATAGATAAAAATTCATCACATTTATAAAAGCTGAAGAAGTGAAAGAAATTTCATCAGGCCACATGAAAAAGACAGTTCAGGTTCTCCAAGATCTTAAAATATTTGAAAGAAAATACTTTCCATCTAGACGCTAAGAAGTGTTCATTTCTCTTTCAGTGGAGGGATGGTAGGTCATCTTGCCCAAGAATAGACTAATCCTGTAGCATATCATATCTGGATGTCTCTTCTTGCTCCCTGGATGCTGTTGTTTCTCCAGCAAAAAGATGCTGGTCAGTCTGACACTACTTTTAGATAGCCCTCCACCATGCTTGCATGCTCTCATTCCTAGAAACCAGTAGCCACAACAGCAGAAAATCAGGGCATCTCCCCAGCCTTTAGCAAAGCAAAGGGAAAACAGCCTTGAACTTCCAGGGAACCCCATCCAAAAGGTTTGATGTCACCTTCTCATTATCAGTGGCTGTTGAAGCAGGTTTGCAGTGCCTTAGAAACTGAAGTGGAAAACTGTAGAATTCTACTTCTACAAAAATACAAGTCTAATACAGAACAACTTTCACGGAAAAAATTTTCTTTTTAAAAGCCCTATTACAAATTATGTGTCTTCTTCACATTAAAACCAGTGTTCATATTAACAAATGAGCTTTTGCTTTACAGAAATTTTCCCATTAAATTGTTATTTCCTGCATCATTTATTGTGTTCTTTGATCTTGGGCTGCACCTTTAAATCTATGTCATCTTCTTGGGCTGTTTAGATAAATGTAGCTTAATAACTTCACAGTTTTATCTTTAAACACAGATAACTATCACACAGGCAGTTTGCTCTTCAGTTGTGAACAACCACAAGATACTATTTTTAAAACTTCATAAAAGCCCTGCAAATAGCTGAAAGCACTAGAAGGATAATACTAGTGGCTGTCATTGTGATTGTAAAATAGACCTATAAACCAAAGTGAGACATCTTTTATTATTTCAAAACCAGATATCAAAAAAGATATCATTACTTCATAATGTCTCAGCTTTTAAATAACTCTGTATTTCTTGTGCATTCAGATCTCAGATTTTATTAGTCAGACTTCAAGTGACAAATTAGGTCCCTCTGGTATTTATATATATGACTTCTAAAACCATCTTGACCCGTTAAATCTCTTTACAAACAGCAACAAATATCTGAACAGAAGAACTAATATATAGCAAGGTAATTTTAAATTAATGAAGCATTAAGCATTAACTTGAATGGTTTATTTTATAGAAACCAAGTTAGAGAGGTTATGAGTAAACTACTGAGTGAAGATGAGGAACCAGTAGTCTTACACTAGAGACAGGATTTCACAAACAGGGAAGTGGTGGCTTTACTACCTAAGATTTTCTGACATTAATGCACTTCTCAAATGCATAAAGATTGAAAAAGAAAGATAAATCAAAGCTTAGGTGCTAAATTACATGTTGGAAGATTCTCCTCAATGTGCTTTCCACACATTCAGTGCCTTATACAAAGCTCTTTCATATTTTTTAAAAGTATTCCATGGCACAAGGGAAAAAGCAGTTTATTATTTCATCAATTGGGATCTTTTGTTCTGAGCTTTTTAAAAATCACTTCTGTGAAAGAACAGATTCAGTTAGTTCAAATTAAACAGTTAAGCTCATGTTTCCCCTAGCATCATTAATCATTTGTCTTGTTACAAATAAAGCCAAATACACCAATTCTGATATAGATTGTCTCAGGTGACAGTTTAGTTTGGGGAATATATCTATTGTATGGACAGAGTGTGAAAGATGCCAACACTACCTAGATCTAGGTGTCCTTTCTGAAAACACTAATGAAGACTCAGTAGTCTCTTCTACAATGTGGTCTTTTCTATAATCTCTTCTGATACTCCAAAAAATACCTACCAGCAAGTTGAATCTGCTTCGATTCAGAGTAAAGGAAATGTTCAGCTGCAGTATAGTACCTTTCTACTAGCTGTAAAGCACAATAAAAAGTGAACAAAAATACACTTCTACCCCTTTGTTAGATACTCCTCATGTTGTAAGAATTAAAAAGCTGTCATGATGGAAATTAATGATTTTGTTTACCTCAGTCACAATTATCATTTAACAAACTGAATAATAATGGTATTTTCTGGTACCCTCTAAGTTGTTACATTATGAGTTCTGAGTGAGAATAAGCTGGCTAGATCAGCAGCTTATGGCAGAAGCACAAGGCAAGTGAAAGAAGAAAAAAACATCTCTCAAATTAACCTGATCAATGTATTCAAGTTCAGCTGGTAGATCTTACCAGTGACCATTCAGAAATAAATAGGAGAAAGCAGCATACAGAGAAATAGCACAGCCAATGAACACACATCTGTCCAGCAAAAGGCCACCAAAAAGTGTTTCTTGAACAGGATTGAAGTGCAGGATGTTCTGGATATTGTGAGGGGAAAAAAGATGTTATGAAGAGAGTAAAGCAGTGGGATATGTTGAACAAAGAGGATGTGCAGTCTGGTCTCAAGAGTTTTCAGGCCCAAGTGGGCAAAGCCCTGAGCATACTGTTCTACCCCCATAGTACACTCTGCTTTGACACAGACTTTGGGCTACAGACCTCCATAAGTTTTCCAGTCTTGACCATTCAGTGGTTGCAGATGACTGCAGGTAGTAGCAATCAGTGGCATCTCAAGTATACAGTGATCATGAAGAAATCTCAAGTCATTTCAGACAATTGATAAACTCACTTCCATGGAAAGCTGGGAAACAGGTCAGATGTTTCACACATTTTCCACTGCATGCCAGCAGCTCACTTGTATATGCAGGAAGAAACAATAATGCACTGAAAAAAAATTAACCTTGAAGGTACCTGTCTATTTGTTGGCATACTATTCTCTCTGCAATGACTCTACAAGTTGTTTACTTTTCATAGAACACTAAAATTCCCATTTTTGAAGCATAAACTAATGGCTGGCTTTGTAGAAGTGCTGTTTCAAGTGGAGAATAAGCAAGGAATGAGAGAAGACCAGTTAGAAATCAATTTTTTGTTGTTGCTATTGAAAAATGTTTGATTGTAAAAGGAGGCCCTGCACAATGAAAAAAATCTCGGCGATCCGACACTTTGTAGGGAAGAGGTAATTTCTCAGTTCTTGTTTTACTCTCAGCTTTATGGTAGACCTTGTGCCATCCTATTTCCATGTGCAAAACTGCATCACAACTATTGGTGTTTTCCATATCAAAGTAGGAGAATAAATAAATAATAAATAGTAACATTTTTTTTAGTTAATCAAATGTGAATTTGAAATTTTGCTTATCCTCCACTGAGGTTAGGAATGATGCCTGACAATCTTTTGAGGAATTTAAAAATATGTAGCAATGGAAATGTTCCATAATAAATACATACATGGACCCATTGTTGTCCATTTGCACACACACACTTTCCGTCATTTCACCCTCCTGATAATCTCCCTCTGTCTTACTTAAATAATGTTTACTGTTATAAAAGATGATACTTTTGTATGAGATACAGATTAGGCCCTCAGTTATGGTTTGGTAACACACAAAATCAGTTTTCAAAAAGTCCATATTAAGTGAGAAATCTGGTCCACCCTGAGAGTCAATGGAGCTTGGTCACCTGCTACACAGGATTTTTTGAGAACTTGACTTGAACTACCTGTGATTAGGCATGCAGAAAAGCAGCAGGATTACCAGCTAAACTTACCCTCTTGCCTTTTAATTTTTCTTTTGTACCTAAATCTGAAACTAGTGGTTTTTGCACACACATACACACATAGGTAGAAATGAGTTAAACTCTATATTTGGATAGACTCATTCACTCCACTCACAGAGAAATACCACTGTGGTTATTTTTCAGTTTCCAGAAGAGTCACCTATCTGGTGTCTTTATACTAATTAATATATTTGTCTCCCCTTCCAGTGTTACTAATTGTTCCTTGGGCTTAACCTTAGACAGTGACTTAGTTAAACGCTATATTGAATTTCACCATTTCCATTTGAACTACCTTTCTGGTAGTTCACTGAAGGGTTTATAGTTATCATGAGTGACCAAAGTACTTGGATGTGCGTACTTAGGTCAGTGTATAGGCCTATACATGTGGGATGGGGGTGAAATCTTTTAAAATAAAACAGCTGCAGAAGAAATGGTCAAGTCATTGAAGGCAATATGATAGCTGCTATTAAATCCCACTTTGAGAAACTTCCTTTAGCTTTGATGATTTTTTTTTCTTCTCAAAAGTTGCTATCAATTTTTCACTGACCTCAGCTCAACCTCAAAGACTCAACCAAACTTGTAGTCTGCTCACGTTTTTCTGCTGTGGGCACAAAAATAGTAAAATAGAAATACTGAATTGTGTTGAAACTGAAAATGACCAGAAGTTGGGATGGTTTGGGTTTAAAAATTTTCACTAATTTTGTTTTGCTTTTTGTAAAACAAATACCCTGACGAGGCTCACATCAGGATCCCTTTTTGTCTGAAGTTCAGGAAAGTAAGAATTAGTAGTTTGAGACTCTCTCTTTAATTGTAACCAAATGCTACCTTATAAGGAATTGAGGATTACCATAAAGGTGTTCTCAGCTTTTCAGGGGTTGTTGCTGTTCTTGGAATAAAAATAATTTTCATAGTGCCTACTCAGTATAAAATCTGAAAGACTCATAATTTTTATTTACGTTAACAGCATTTTTATTAGGCATCTTGTTATCATGAACCCATATACTCCTATTCAGATGGGAAATATAGCCATAAATGGATTAATGCCACAGAGCAACACAAACTCCTCATCTCCTATAGCTGCAATGCCTGCCTGATAGAGGAATCTGGCAGTAGGAGTCAGGCACTGAACATCTTCTTCTCAGTGCACATGAAGCACCTTGCAACGAGGTCGACAGAAGCACCATGCCAAGCAGCAAATTCCTTGTGGCACTCGTGCATAACAGATCTTAAAATTTTGCCCCTCATGGAGACTAGAGTGTTTGGCCAGTATAGAAACCCCACATTTCAGCCTGAGAAATCTGTGCAGCGTATGTGCACTCCACCCCACACTTCAGGAAGCAACACGTCCTGTTGCACATGCAGCGTTTCATTGCTCTGTGCGCTCACAGTAAATCTGACACACAGAGGCTGCTCTGTGCGTGTTCCCTGGGACTGGGCAGCACATGGGCAGTAGGTCCATTAGACAATCCCCAGAAGTGTAAGTCTTACTGTGCAGGCATGCAGTGACTTCATCACATGTGCATAATAAATATGATGCTCTCTTAAAGTGTTGGCCTGACTGTGAGGGTTCTTGCAGACTTGTGGTTATCACCAGGCTGTATACAACCTGTTGCAGAGCATCCTGGGTAGAGCATCTGACCTGCGGCGGCTTCCAAGCAGCTTGAAATTGTAACAAATGTATAAATTTATCAACATCTGCCCAGACAAGGTTTCTGGGTTGAAAAAGAGAATGTGTTCAGGAAATCCAACTGTTTGGTAGTCCTTAGGCTACAAAGCCTAAATTTACAAAGTTGTCCCTGAAGTTCACAGACTCCTCTTGAACGCCTGCACCTCTTTCCTCACCCTGGGATAAGTGGCCCTCTACCCCCATCTCCATGGTGCAAACACCACCTCAGTTAGTGAAGGAGACTGGTTTTTTCCTTGTCTGGATGATTTCTGAAAAATATGTGATTTTATAACGTCAGTGGAAGGATTGGCAACCATTCCGTTCAAATAAATACATGCAGGACTTGTTCAGAGCTCTGACTAATTATAAATTAAGAATGATTTCCAGGCTGATAAATACTGCCTTGAGGATTTAGACACTCGTATTTTGGCTTGCCCAAAGCGGCAGCACACCTCTGGAGCAGAACTGGAGTGTCACCAGCTAACAATTTTGTTGTCCAAAAAACCGAGTCATTTTCATCCTGTCTCCTGCGTACATTAAACTTTTCACCAGGAGATTTTTAATGTTATTTTTGCTTCTACATATTTTAAGGGGTCAGATCTGATAGAGAAAAACTAGAAGAAAATTTTACATGTTGGAGCTGGTGAGCTCACCTTTCTGATGGACTTTGTAACTGTGGAAATGTGCCAGTTTGGCCAAATTTGGAAGAAAATATCTCCTGAGGGAAAAGCAGGTTGCCGCCACCCCTCCCCCTACCAAGTTTGGGGGAAAAAAATTATTTTTCCTCTGAGGAAAGTGAAAGATATAAAACTTATTTATATAACAGAACACACAGAAAAGGATAATAATGCTAAATAATAAAATATCTCACTGTGGAGAGAAACCTGGGAAGATTTCAGAGTCCTCCCATAAATGTAGGTGTCAGTGTCTATATCCTCCTCCTCAGGGCTGTCGGGGGAAGGCCCCTACTGGGACCTGGGAAGAAAAGTTTCCCAGTATGCTCCAATGTTGCAACGATGTGTACTCCATCCCCTCAGATCTGAAAGTAAAGGAAAGAGCACACCATGATAACTTTCCGTACAAAACTTCAGAGTTGCTACCAAATCCTCTGCAGTTTTCTTCTCAACCTTCCCCATCAGGAAAAATGTATCTGTTGCCTACATTTTCTAACTTGCTGGTAGGTAAGTACTCTTATTGCTTAAGAAGTCTAAGACAAATGCAGTTTTGTCCTGAAATTCATCAGGAATCCTGTTCATCTTCTATCTAGAACTGAAACATTTTGGTTATCACAGGTATTTTCTGCTAGAAATGTTCTGGAATAATCATTCTGTTGCAATATTAACTATAGATGTAGAACAGGGAAATACCAATGTTATTCTGACGAGACTATATAAACTTGCAAAAGCAAAACTTTGAAGTATAAATGTGCTTGCAAGAGATTATTTATGAACATATTCCAATCTGCAGCTTTTCAATTGCATATCTTTCCATGGAGGATAAGAAAAACACCTGTTCATACACCTGTAGTTTTGGAGTCTCTCCTCAGAGAAGCTGTGTAAAGTGTTGCTCCTTATACTTCAGTGGATCTGCTGGTAACAAAGTGACATGAATCCATAGAAACATGATTGCTAGAAACCAAGCAGCTGGCTCCTCATCCCCATAGATTCTTGAGGGCAATCCCTAATTTCTAAAAAAATATTCAGTAGACCTGATGTATTTGACAGTCTCCCACAAAACCCTTAAGGAATATGCTTTATCAAGTTTTGTGGGTGAAAAATGTTTGTCTACCTATATCATGTTTAACCACAAAAACTTATCCTTTCCCTGCTGCTTCTCTCTAATATCAAATAATTACCTTGGACCGCCCTACATCTTCTCTAAAACTGGAAATAAGGTCACAAATCACTCATCCTTCCTAGACTTCTTGCAATCTGACAAGAAATTCTTAGATGTGTAAGGAATCCTTGATCCTTGTACACAATCATTTTGGGTTTGTTGCTTTTTTTTTTTTGGGGGGGGGTGTGCAGTTTGTGAGAGAACACTCCAGCAGAGTGTAATTTCTTCCCTTCTCTCAAATCAAAGCCTGGTCAAGAATTAAAAGTCACATTTCTTTTTGAGAAGAGTGATGTCAGTTTTGTGCATTCAGACTGCTTGTTAGAAATACAAGGACTAGATTTTCCCAGATAGAAGATACACCTTCTTCCAGGGAAATGTGAATTTGATGTTTATTTATGCTCCTTAAAAGTGGCAAAATAAGCAATATAGGTAGGCATGAATGATACTTTTCTGTCTTAACTCTATAAAGAGTAAAGTGTAAACTATATGGAAGATGAAACTGTAATAGGATGATGATTTCATGGTGACCATAAGGATGTTTTTTATCTAGAAATGCATGTCAGGAATAACTGCAGAAGTTGTTTACAGTATGAGGATTAAGTAAATGCTAGACTATCAGGAAGGTAGTTGCCTATTTGCAGACCAAAAATCAACCATGAGTTACAAATAACAAGTGCCTGCCTGTAATTTTCTATCTTCTCTTTCTTTTCCATGCAACACCAGACAGACTGTCCTTAGGGAATAGCAAGGCTGTGAAACTTGAGGAAGAGTGGGGAGAGGTTACTATTAGGCTGGAATGCATACCCAGGTCTGCCAGCTGGATTTCTCAGGGCAGGTTCTGCAGCAGAGAGGAAGACAGAACTCATTGGCACAGACTTTGTTCCCTGCTCAAGAAGCCTGTGCACATGCTGTTACAGCAAATGCACCAAACAGACTTGACATAAGTTGGTAGGGACTTGGACTAGAAACACAGAAGTGAAAGGCTCCATTGTCTATTCATGGTCTCATAAACTCTTAACTCCCACTTGAATTGTTCCATTAGATTCCCACTGTAAAATCTTCAGCTTTCTTTTGCTCTTTTCCCTCCACTTTATCCGATTGCTTGTGGGACAGCATTTTAGACATGTAGTATTTTAAGCTGAAAGGTTTCTTCCACTGGAAATTTTAATAGATTGTACTGCAGGAAAATATCTCACAGCATGCATGTGTTGCATGCTACAGGAAGTGCAGTGTTTCTCTGAGTCCAAATTATTACTGAAGATTTGTATGGAGACTAAGTAACAGAAAAAATATTTAGGAAAATATTTTTAGTTATTATAAAACTGATTCTTTGGTAGGCAACTTCCTTAGTTTATGAAGTAATTTAGAAAATACTGTGTTGTAAATTACAAAGTACAGTACATAACACTCAGGGTGAGGGCAGTTTTGTTATTACGACTCCCCAAGATCTGATAAACTATTATATCTGACTTTATAAACACTTTATTAAATATCACACTATCACAAACCCAAGAATGTTGTATGAAAGCAACTTGAGCAGTTCGACATACACTTTTCATCATAAAAAAAGAAATATTCTCTTGATTAGTTTCTATGAAGCATAATATCTGTAAAATAAACAAGATAATCCTTGTGTAAACAGCACAGAGTACACAGAGCCCAAAAACGGATAGAGGCACAAAGAACATTCTTGGCTCTAAAGCCTGAAAGCAAATTTCCGCTTCATTTAATCTAGTTTAATAATAATTTTAATTGCAGTATTTTTAAGTCACTGAAAAAAACTTTTCTAACTTTTTTTAAAATTGTATCTATATATTTTTATTGAATCTGTCCTCCTAGGTAACATCTTCATGATTGCAATGAATTTGTGTGTTCATGTGTTATTTCAGACCTATCTCCAGATTTCAACAGTGGAGTTTTGCCTGGCAACTCTTGTTCTGTTCTTCATCTATCAAGGAAGAAAACATGGATCACCTGTCCTCAGAGCAAGTATCTAAGCTGTATTCCACCGGCAACACTTTTTACTCCAGACAAGAAAAGCAACCAGTGGTCATAGACACAAATATAAGAAATACATTTATTTCATAATCAGCTGTTCCCTTTCTATAAGCATTTCCTTCAAGTCAGATGTAGTGTACAGATTTTATTTTATTTTTCTCATTTTTTTAATCTACAGTTTTGAAGGCACAAATTGTTTCATTTCTACAGTGACTGATATCTGAAGTAGTCCATGCAAATATTTCATAGTGAAACTCCATGAGGCCAGATGAAATGAAGTCACTTGCCTCCACAATGATCCATGAGAACCGCAAGGCAGCAGCCTCAGATGTTTTCCAAGAGCTGCATGATTTGCACATATTGTTAATCCTGCCAGAACCCAATATGTCTTTCGACCTAGAACACTGGTTAAGGTGTAAATACTGAAAGGAAATATCTAGATAGTGGGTTTTTTCAGATTCCTATATATATACATATACATGTATGTGTTTGTGTGTTTGTCAGCTTGTATAAGATATAAACAACATTAAAATCTAAAGTCCTGGTTTCTTCTTATAAATAAGTTCATACTGTCCACCCTACAAATATCAGATTTCCTCTTGACAGCAACCATGGGAAGGTGTAGTGACAATCAGGGTTTTAAATTGCCTGGATGTCTTCCAGAACACCGGAAGAGAACCTGTCTCCATATTCTCTTACAAAGAGTCCAAAGGGAGAATCAATTCTTCACAATCCAGAAAAGTATTTTAATTGTTTTTAAAAGATAGCTAGGCATTGAGGTAATTGGGATTTTTTTTTTACTTAATTTACACTAACAGATGTTTTGTCTGAGTCTCCACTTATGTATAATTTCTGATACATTCAGATTTACCCAGGGGCAGATTCCTGAGGAATCTGAATAAGAAAAGGACATTAACTGCTATTATTCTGGGTAGCACCATGCACACTCCTCTGTCACATAAGACTTTCTTAGTCGTGCGCCACCATTGTGCAGTTTGGGGAAATGTCCTCCCCTGGATTACCTTCCATTTTTCTTTATTCCTATGTCATCAGAATTGACTTCCCATTTGCAACCCCCTGTTTGGTGGTTTTTCTCTATTTAAGGTCAGTCTGACTGGCAATAGTGACAAAATATCTCATGGAAATACCACAGTATTCTGTGCAACTCCACCTTTGATGTTAGTTGCACTTATGTCATTAGCACAGCAATCAGTGTGCTATGAGGTAGCCCATACACATCATTAATACATTCTTGAACAAGAATGCCCAATTTAGCTTCAGTGTAAGAGAAGCTAACACAAGTATCGAAGATATTCCCAGTGATTTTTAAGGGGCGTGCAAAAGGGAGGAGGTTTCTCTCACGTGGGTTTGCAGAGGAATTTCTAACCCACGGTGCCTTTAATCAGGATTAGGCGATAGCATCTGAAACGCAGGCAGCTGGGGCTCCGCTCGCCGCTCTCCTCAGCTGCAAAACTGTGTCGGTGAACTGATAACAGGCAAGCACTTAAAAGCCTGTAGCAGGCACAAACTCCTCTCTTCAGGAGCTGTCTTGGCGAGATGGGGGCGAACCTTGCCCAGTATCAGGGCAATAGGACTCCCATTACCTACAGAGGTATTAGAAAAGTGTTCCCAGATGAAAGCCTTTATCCAATTTCAATTGTCCAGTGAACAACAACAACATTAAGAGTAACATTGTTCCATTTGCTACTGTGTCAAACAATACCACGACTGTTTAGCATTACATTTTGTTTCCCTGAGTAGCTGAAATTACTGTGGGAGTAGAGAAATATTTACATCCAGAAAATCTGCATTCCTCAAAGCAGATGTTTTTAATTTTAATAACATCAGCCCATAGAAATGAATATCTGAAATATTCTGATCACTCAGTGCATAATGCTGTTTAGGAGCAACGCTCCATCATGGTGGGTTTGCAGAAAACATCAGGAGCAACCAGGAGAAGTAAACTGCTACTAACTGCTACCAAGAAAAATTCAGCATTTTTTTCCTCTGGAAGTCACTTAAAATGCCCTCCTGCGCTGAAGAATGTCATTTTCTGCACTGTAGATATGCCATATTATAGACCCATAGACTCATACTTGGAAAATTGCACATGTAAAATTTTTTGTAGTGTGTGCCTTTACTTTTCCACACATGCAGCCCAGATGTGTGCATGCACATATCACACAAAATGGGCATGTACTGTTTTTACAAGCTAGGACATATCTTTATGAATAGCACACAAATGGAGCGAGGGGAAGCCCTTTGTGGGCTCCAGGGTATGCAGAGCATAGTCCCTGGACTCCAGGTAAAAAAAGATGTATTCATATGCAGTACTCACTTTTCCCACTAGTCTGTCTGCTTTGAGGCTGCTGGCTAGTGTAGACGTCCTTGGAGTGACTGCAAAAAAAGTGCTTGCAGTCCTTTAGTGCAACAGAATGGAGCTCAGCCCAGGCTATTTTGCTCAATGAAAAATAATAAAACCAGCCTGCACTGCGGTCTGCCTCCCTAGGCAAGACTGGTAAAGGTAGACAAGCTAGCTTGACTATGTACAAATTTTTTCCACCAATAATAGGCACATGCAAAACTTCAATTCATACAAATAGGTGCCACTGATGAAAAGTTGGCTTAAGCAGAACGACTTGTACTGACGAGGTTTGTATTTGTGAGTTTTTGTGATCTTTCTTTTTCCCATTGATGTCTTTTGTAGCTATTGTTCCACACATTATTTGGATTGACATATCTGAACTGATTGTTCTATAACCTTTCTTTAAAAAAAATCACGGCTCTGTAGCCACTTGCCTGTTCTATTAAAAAAAAAAAAAAAAAAAAAAAAAAACACAGAAAAAAAAAAAAAAGCAGTGTGATTTTCATTTAGCTGTATGTGAGAAAAAA
This sequence comes from Rhipidura dahli, assembly GCA_013399225.1. Classification (NCBI taxonomy): domain Eukaryota; kingdom Metazoa; phylum Chordata; class Aves; order Passeriformes; family Rhipiduridae; genus Rhipidura; species Rhipidura dahli. Next base: position 557,008 of record VXAC01004913.1, read on the forward strand.
TTCAACTAAAAGGACTTATTTTTAAAGAATATGTTTAACGACATATGCTGCATCTGCATTCTGCTCCCATAGCTGTTAGGCTTCAACTGACCAGTCTTTTAAAGTGCCATGCTGTGTTCATGTGTGTGTGCTGAGATAGGAAAAGCTCGGCACTCTGCGATGTGGGAAGCAAGTGCTTCAAAATCTATGCTTCCAAATCACTGCAGCCCAGCAGCAGACCATTGGACCTGCTATTCCCTGATCTCTAGGGGACCTAAACCTTGATCTAGGTGGTCAGGGTAGGCAATATAAGGACTTGATCATAAGAAAGGAAAAAACAAGGCATGGAGACAGATAAAAAAATAAGCTTAGCACCTTAGATAATAAATATATTTGCATTGCACAAAACAGTTTGAGGATGTATGAATTAGCTTTTTTTTACAGTGGGACATGACTCTGAAAAAACATCTGGGGTTTAAATCCTCAAAGGGATTTATATGCAGAACCCACACTTAAGGAGCATTAGACCCTTCACCACTTGGAAATCCTCCCGCTGAAGTACCATATCTTTATTTTAGCATGAAAATCTTTCCTAAAAAAAGTCCCTTCAAAACTAAAGTTGTAATTTAGTTCTATGGATGTATAAATTATCTCAAATCTTAATAGTATTGGGAACTAGAAAGAAAACAGCCTAATGTGCTCATTCTGAGATGGAAGGTGGAGCATTACATCTGACTTAAAGTTTTGTGTATCAGTAAACTGTGAAAGGGTAATGCCAGTGGCACCGTAAATAATCAAAGCATATCTGTGCAGTGGTCAAATGTAAACTCTTGATCCAGCATTGCTCCCATGAAAATCTCAGAGAATTTCGTCTTTGAACCGAGGGGCACAGGGATGGATTTCTGTGTTCCGGGGGGCTGGGAGGGGAAATACGGGTTAATCTTTTCTATGCAGGTATCTTTAAATGTACCTGCAAAATAGTTGAGCCGTAAAACCGTTGAATCCTTGTGTTTTGCTGCTAAAGAGAATCCATAAAAAGAGATTTATTGTCATATTTCCCTTTTGTGTTGTACTGTTCCCCTCCATCATAAAATATTCTCGTCGGTTTATAGCAAAGCAAATATAGCAGCTTAGTTCATAAACGCCAAATTCTTCTCTGTTACACTCCGGCTTTCAGCCATAATCGAATTAGCTCCGATCTGTGTTGATGCCGCTGCCCCGAGCCGCAGGAACGAGGCTTATCGAGACCTAATGTGTGCAGAGGGGTCGTTGTGCAGTGACCGAGGCGGACCCGCACCAGCCCGTCCAAGCAGTTTTAACTTTTATTCTTCCTGTCGAAGATTTAAAGCGGCTCTGTACAACAGTCAAACAAGACTAATCAGCTGTGGAAAATATAACAAATCATTGGAGCAGTTTAACAGTGAGAGGGGGAGCGCAGCCCTCAGATCAAGCCAAGTGCTCGGACTGCCCTGCGTGAGGACAGGCGGGCCGCCTGCCTGGTCCCTGACTCCGTCATGAGGGGGCAAGGCTGCACTTGGGGAAAACCCCTTCTGCTGGAAAGCACGTGGCTTCAGAGCAGAGGTTGCAAAAACCCCCAATTTTTTTTTTTCTAAAAAAAAAAGATAATTTAAAAAAAAAAAATCTCAGCATTCAGCCGGGGAGATTCTGTGCGATTTTTAGTTTTGACCCGAGATCACTCGCTCAGTGGCTCCCGCGGGCGGTCCCGCTCAATTCCCAGCCCAGGGAAAGGTGTCTGCGGGGCTGTACGATAGAGGCGGGCAGGGAGGGCCGGCCGGGGGGCGGCAAGGGGAACTCCCCCAAGCGGGCAGGTAGCCACAAGCCAAGCTGTAATTACAAAGCAAACAAGGGTGAAATATTGAATCGGCCTCGCCCGTGACAAGATCTGCGCTTTTTGCCGCCAATTTGTTTGTGCAGCTCTATTTAAAGGCGCTTGATTGAGGAAACGTTGAAAATAGCAGTTAGGGTTTCCCTAATGAGACCTCTAGAGGAAAGCAGTGGCATTCAGGGGGCTACGGCAGGAGGAGGGGAAGCGTTTAACCCTTTCCAGCCGCCCCCAGTCCGACGGGGCTCCTCCCGGGCTCGGCACCGCCCGCGGGGTGCCGCCGGGGCCGCCCGCCCCCGAGAGGTGCGATGGGCAGGGGGGTCAGCCCGCCGCCTCCCCTCCGCCTTGGGCATTGCGAGCACCGGCGGGAGGGGTGCCGGCGGCCCCGCCTGGGCAGGGCCGGGGCAGGGCTGAGCATCCCCGGCGGCTCCCGGAGGGGGCGGCCCGTGTCCCCGAGCGTGAGCCCCAAGAGGAGAGCAGCTTGGGAGCCCTGACCCTCACCGCCCTTTGATGTGCTGGATAGGATCGCCGTGTGGCTACGGGCTGATGCTTCAATCCAGTAGCCCAAGGGCGGGTGGTGGGAAAAAAAAAAAAAAAAAGAAAAAACACCAAAGCTTTAGAAATGCTGAAAACACTGGGAATGTATTGAACTAATAACGACATGTGTCACACCAGCACGCACTGAGCGGAGGCCTGTGACACTCCTTTCCTTCTATCCATCTCTCCCGTTTCTGTTGCTGTGTGAGCCTGCCCCGACACTCATTCTCGCAACCTCGCACACGCTACGTGCTCAATTAGCGCCTGTCTGAGCCCCGTATTACACACGAATGAAAGACCTCTGGTAACAATGTCGATAATATTTTGAAAGGCGCTAATGCCTGTGAGGGAATGTGGATCGCAGTCCTCTTCTGCAGGCTGCTTTCTCAAAGTGCTAACACTTGAACGACGTTGATATCTACCCGCTCCAGAATTTATAAATCGACTTTAGCTCCGAAAACGGGGCTTGGCTTTGCAATGAGCTGCCTGCAGCCTTTAGGGCCCTGGGATCTTACCTAGAGCATCTGATCGCCCCTCTTCCCGGTCACCGCAACAGCCTCTGCTCACACATGACCCTCAGCGTGTTGATTGAATATATATGTATATTTACATAGATAGATAGATAGATAGATGTGTATACACACACACACACACACACACACACACACACATATATATATATATATATACACACACATACATACACCTGGATGGGGATCAAAATAAACTTTTAGGGAATACCTAATAAAAAGTGAGCATTGTCTCTCCCTAGAGGAAAGAAAAGGTGAGCTGCAGAAAAACAAAGTGTTGACTTAGTAAAATGCGTTCTGCACGGTGATATAAAGTATTTATTTTTGTTGTCGCATTTACACCCACTCCTTTTGGCCGCTGCTCCATTTCCCTGCAGGTCTGGGGAGGTACATGACGCTCACTTCTCCATTTTCCGGCTTCTTAACTTTCCTGTAAAGAAGAGTAAAAAATTTTTTTCCAGCTAAAGCGCAGGAAAAAAACATTTTGTGTATCCACAGATAGGTTGTATCATCTGCATGAACAAATTACGGTACGCGGCCGTGCATTTCTAGTAAAGTCTCCTCCTGTATTCTGTTTACATTATGTTGTTTCTGTTTGTAATTATTTTATTTTAATTTTATGTCACTTTTAACACAAGCCAGACCGGTTTTCCCTCCGTGTTTTGTACACAATGCTCTCTTTCTCGATAAGATGTTCTGTCCTATCTTTTCGGGTTTTTCTTTTTAAAAAATGTTTATAGTTCCCCACGAGCAATTCTCCAATATTTCACTCTTGCATTTTAAGGACTTGTCCCTGTCTTGCTTTATTTGTTTGTGTGAAATTTAGTTTGAAAGGAGATCAGAGAGAGCAGGAGGGGTTTGTAATAAGAGAATGACCAAGTGACCTAAAGGCTGATTATATGTCATTAACTGGAGACTTGGTGTATCCAAATTACCAAAAAGACCTCACTCAGCCAGATCAATTACACCGAGATACGCTTATAGGAATTGCGGTACGGGCTGATGCTTGCAACAAGTGTGCAGCCGACATTTGTAGGACTCAGCTGCTGAATTTTCGGGCAAGCCCGTGTGCTGCAGCCGGTCCCGGGCAAACGAGAGCGAGGTACAGTGCAGCAGGTATATGGCGCGGGGGACACCGGCAGGACGATACCGACATTTTGGGGCGTGTAGTTAGGGCCAAATTGCAGCTAATTTTCACTGCTCCAGAGGGATTTTTCTCTTAAGCCAAGCGAGGTTACCTTTGATCTATGAAGGCTTCTTAAACCCCAGACTCGTTAAATGGAGACTTTCCATGAAGAATGACAAAAGAAGTGCTGATTTTTGTTAACTTAAACACAAAACGATGCCACCCTAGCCTTCTTCTTCCTCCACCGTCTGAACTTCAGATGCTGGAGGACAAAATATTCGTTAATGAAGGCAATTACATTCGCGAGTTATTTCATCAGCATCGAGCTCAAGAGCAGCTTAAGATGCTCTTTCCCGGAGATACAAACAAATATTGCCTGGAAAAACAGCGTGTTTGTCTGCATGCGTGTGCGTGTTTATACATGTGCATGTATAGGAGATCTATATAACAATTCCAATAAATAGAGACACACTGTGTTCACTGCAGAATGTTGTAAGTTCTTTATTACAAAGAAGGGGTTTTGGTTGGAATTAGTAATGTTTTGCTTTTCTTTCCCTGATTCCTGTCCAGGGTCTAAATGCAACTCTGGAACCTCAGTCACAAATATAAGCAATCCTCGAATAATTGCTTGCACATGCAGTGGTAAAACGTGTAGGGTCCTGAGCTTACTGCCAATCATTGCAACTTATGAAATGGTCAGTGTCTTGGGTTTTTCTCATCCCCGATCTTTTCTCCTTTTTTTTTATTTTTTTTTTTATTTTTTTTTTTTCTGTATACACACGGCTGGGAGATTATCATGCCTGAAATATGTGGGCGTTCATTATTGATAATAGTAATGTAAACCAGGGTTCCTCCACCTCCAAGGGCAGCGATTAATTCGGGCCTGCTGGGCCCGATCCCGCCCTCTGCCCTGGGCGTTGAAATCCAGATTGTGTGAGCACAAGTGAGGGTGCAAGCCAGGCCCATTAGGCACAAGTCCTTTTCATTAACCCGCACTGACAGGTTGACCTCCAAATCATATTTCTCTGTGAGTCTTTTCAAAAATCCCTTTTCTTGTGTGCTTATGCTCTTTCACGAACTCCTAAGCGACTGCCCAGATATAAGACGCTTTGCATCCCTGGGATTTGGGGATGCTCTGGCATCCCCAAACCCATCCGAGAATGATACCCCTTTCTGATACGTTTGGTCCTGGGTCAATGACATCAAGCACTCTATAAATTCAAACCCGTCTCGGCTTTTCAAGCCGTGCACCGGGCGGTTGAGCGATGTGGTGGGCAGCCGTGCCAAAGGAGAGGGAATCGGCACCCCGGCACTTAGGGGGCTGCGGGAAAGAGAGACGCCAAGGGGGCTGCCCGGCCAGGGCAGCGCCTCAAAAGCAAAGGACGGGGTGCCCTTGGGCTGCTTTCGTTTGTCTGATTGTTTCTTTGCTCTAATGAAAATTATGAAGAGAGATCCCGGCGCTGCTGCACGGAGCAGGGATGGGTAGGTCTGGCGTCGGTACCAGGCACCTCAGGGGTGACTGCGGCTCCCGCCGCTGCCCTATGCCCAGAATCGTCCCACCGAATTCGGACGCTTCTCAAAAGGAGGGTGCGGAAAAGAAGCAAATGAGCGGGCTCGCTGCCCAGGCACCGGTGAGGCGCCTCTCTGCCCCTGGCCTGCTCCTCACAGGGCCTGGCCCGGTGTGGCTGCAGTTCCCAGCCAGCCAGCTCCGGAGTCCCCAGCAGATGTGGGTTTCCGACCACCCAGCGTCGGCATCTCTTGCCCGTTTCCATACGGTTTTCCCCGACTGATTCGTAGAAATTAGCTTAATTTGCAATTTAGCTTAATTCACACAAGCCCGGGGGGAGGAGGGGGGAGCACAGCTCTATTGTTCTGTTATCCCAACTCCCACCCTACTCTTGGCCGAGAGGAGAGAAGTGACCTGGCGATAAGCGGCCCGGCGGCGACTGAGCGCCGGGGNCCCGCGGAGGGCTGCGGGGCTGGACAGGCAACAACCGCGAGGCAAAGCCTAACGATACAGCCCCACATACCGACCCCAGAAAAAATTAAATAAAATAAATTCTAGAAAGTGGGTAGAGGAAGAGAAAACCAGCCTCGGCACAGTCTCCACCAAAATTTCTTTATTATAGCAAGCTAGGAGAGTCCTGTTTGGCAGCAGAGTCCAGATAAATCGCCGCCTAGCATGCAACTATTTTGGCAGGAAAATAAAATGACATAAGACTAGGATTTCTTTTTATTTTCTGGGGTTTTTTCTTGTTTGGGTTTGGGTTTTGGTTTTGTTTTTTTTTTTTTTTTTTCACCATATGATTTGTGCACAAAATAAAAAAAAAAAATCTAATCAACCGAATAAGTGTAAGATTGGCAAAATGCTGGTGCTTTTAAGCAGACTTTGAGTATAGTTTTGGGAAAGGTACTTTGAGCTGCAGCGTTTTTCAACGTGTAGATCAAAAAGAAAATTCTACAACCCATGATCGGAAATCCTGAATATTTAACAGTTGAGGGAGGGCACGAGAGTGGCATTTGCTTTAAAACTCGCTTTATAAAACTCATAAAAAACTGCTGGAATAGAAGGGGAAAAAATATATAAGATCCTTCTGGGTGCTTTATCTAGAGATCCTCTTTCTCCAAAGTTAATTAAGCAATCATGATGCTAGTTTTGGAGACTGGTGTTCCGATCGATATCTCCTGTATATTTTATTACTTTTTCTCTGCCTCATGTTTCCCGTTTCCTTCATCATTGGAGATGTTATCGGAGTGGCCATAATGTCTTGTCACAGAGACTGTCACAGTTACAGCCTAACCTGCGGTGTATCGGAAAGCTCGTATACAAACAGGGACAGTGTAGAGATACACACTCCCGTCTGCAAGCCAGTATAACTTGCCGGCCTTGACAATGTCTACTTCTTCTTCCCATCAAGAATATATCGCAGCAAAACAAAACCGGAGAACCGCTGCAGAAACTGGGTGGATTTCCAGGCTGCGCCCTGCAGACATCTCATCCCGAGCGGCAGGGGCATGCTGCCTGGCTGCTCCAGGGCTCTGCCTGAACCGTCTGCCCACGGCTCTCCTTACATCTAAAAATCCACACTGCAGACGCATTATTTCCTTAGGATAACACAATATATACGTGTGTGCTTGTGCATATATAGATACAGATATCCATCAGCTGGTTACAAACATGTGTGTGTACATGTGAGATATATGTGTATATACATCAATTCTACATCTGGACTAGTTTTTCACTTTCGTACTCAGTTTACACCCAGACGCTCACGCATGTGTGTATATGCTTATAAAAATGTACCCCTGCGTGTCTGTGCTCCATGCACGTCTCCTCTCTAGGTCCGACTCTACACTCCCCGTCCTGCCGAACTACGGGGCCGGCACTCTGCTTCGCCTTTAGCACTTCTCCGACAAAGCTAGCTCCCTGGTACCGCAGCAGGCTGCTCCTTGGCGGACGGCCTCATCCTCGGAGACCGTCCGCTCCCTGCAGGGCATTCCCTGCCGAGAGCCCGCAGACCCACTCGCAAAGCCCCCGGGCCCCAGCAAACCGCCGTGTACCGTCGGCAGCCCTCTCCACGCCGGAACCGCCAGAGCTCAGCCTGGCTTCTCTCCCCGAGCATTGAGTTGATTTTCGCCCTCTTCCCACCACCTCGATGTACTCCCAGCGCCTCTGCAGAGGGGCTGGAGAGCGCATTAAGCTGCTGCAGAAATTGGACCAAAGTTCTTGTTTCCTTCTTTCGCCGACTCCTCCATCTCTATCTTTCTCTTTCTTTAATTTATGACCTCTCAGCTCCTGTTGACACAGTTTTCCACACTGCCTATATTGTGGAACTGCATTGTAATATACGCCGAATCAGCCTAGGCGTCAGCCAGCACAAATAAGGGTGGGTATTTGGTATTTCGCAGCTATTTGGTAATGCTCGGCTCCATTTGAGGATGAAAACAAATGCACCTCGCCTCCAGCTATCCATGAGTTACAGCTTGAGATCTATTTTTCTTTTGTAATATCTTCAAGCTTACCAAAGCGAAGCACCTAAATAGCTACAGGAGATTTCGTCCTTGGCCTGGCACTTAAACAAATATTTAACTGCTCCCTTTCGATAACTAAACCTGCTTTCTGCAGATGCCGGTCTTTTTTTATTGCAGAAGCAGGAATGTTGGGAAATATTTATATATTAGTTAGTAAAAGATAGAAAATTATCTTGGAACATTCTATAAAAAATATTCTGTTACTTACCGATCGTACCATTTACAGAAGCATGAAACCGATTTCAGGCGCGTAAGTCACCCTGGTGAACGCTGGTGGAGGTGCGTAGGCACAGGCAGTAAACTGGAAAAGAATCAGTTAGAGTCGAACTTATTGTTAATGTCTCAAAACTATGCTTTCTGAAAGAAAATACCATCCCGCTCCAAGCCCCGAGCGCTCCGCTCCCTCGGTCAGTCAGTAGGCGTGCAGTCGGAGCCAGCCCATGCTAACCCGGGTCGCAAGTCGGGTGACAGGCAAGGCAGAGCAGCTTCGCCTCCCTCCTCACGGAAACTAGTGATCTGGTGGTGTGTATTAACCAGCAGCACGAGTAAAAGCCGGAGTGCTGCTGGGGCATGTCTGTTGCAATCGGGCATCGATGAAGTGCCCTCCGAAGCCGGTTTTATTTGTTCCTTCGCCGGACCGGCACGAAGCACTTTGCCAAAGCAACCTCCGAACCTATCAAGCTCTCACATAGACTTTTGCCAAGAAACTTCTTGGATCCATACTGTACCTGGTTTGAGATTATCCGATATTTAAGTTTTAATGAGTTTGTAGGGGGGTTTTGTTGTTTGGGTCTTTTTCATTTTTTTTTTAATGCAGATTTTACTATAAGGCATCTGCTAAACACTTGCATTAACCTCTGCCTCCATGATAATTTTTCCCCCCTTGTTTTAATTACATTAGGGATGCGGAGGGGCAGCCAATCCTAAAAGAGGACCTCGACAATTAGCAGAGAGAACATCAAAAAGTTTTATTGCCGAGGGCGGCGG